>SKCR01000326.1:0-54352 GCA_019454045.1 Zanthoxylum bungeanum | reverse complement strand
CATTACCTAGTAAGCTTGATGCAAGATCCAATCTACTTCTCATTTGTTGAAATTGTTGGAGAATTACCTAAGTGTGCAAGCTTGACTCCAAGATCCAATCTTGTTTCCAATGCTTCCAAGCTTCACTTCAAGATCCAATCTTGATTTCTCCTAGATGAAATATTGTAGAGACCTCACAAGCTTCTCTAAATAGTTCTGTAACTTAGGCTAATCATTCAAGAATTAGTTTATGCTTGTTATTTTTCTTGTAATTAAAACCTTCCTAAAGCTTGCTATTTATAGCAAAACTTAGGCAATTTTTAATTAATAAAAGTTGTAATAAACTTTTAAGTGGGATTAATCTAATTTGTCCAAATATGTATAATTAGGTGTGACTAATCTCCATTGTCTCCCACTTTAATTTAATCCAATTAAATCAAGCCAAGGATTAGGAAATGGATTAGTTAAATGTTTGCCACCTTGATTTAATCCAATTAAATGAAGCCAAAACCACCTATTATTACATACTTACAATTACCATAATATCCTCAAATGGTAGAGATAATTATGATTCTACAATTAAGCCCTTGTGTAATTATTGAATTAATCCAATTAATCTAATTAGGTCAAAATAAATAATCAATGTTATCCAATAACACTTAATTATCTTAGTTGATAATTATAATATCGAATATTATCTTTTATCAAAATTAATCGGCTACCCAAGTGCTCAACGAGTACACTTCATATTGGGACTCTCTATGTTCAGACATGTTCGTCATATAAGCCTAGCTAATATGTACGAAATTCGGCCACATCTGAATTCGCGAAGAACACGAACGACCTTTCTGAACTATACAAGTCGAGGTCATCACATATGTTTAACAATCCCTCCGTCGTAGGCTATCCGAGTTGTGCTTAGGAAACATAGAATATACTGTCAAGTTTCCAAGACGCACATCTCATGTCGACATGACCACGATTCCTTACAACTGATGCAATCCACCCTAGGTGATCGGCTTTGGCCAAAGTCTTTAAGAATCGTGACTTAACTCACATGGATACCTAAACCCCTTATGGTACACATATGGGCCGACAGATCCTATTTTGCTTCGCACTTGATTACTGAGTGCATCGGTCCACACCCAACGAACATCTAGAGGCCAGACCATGAAAGGTTTCTGACATACATGGCATCAAAGTGTGGAGGATCTCACACAAAATCAATGTTATCCTATAGTCAAAGGATTACATATGCTACTCGACTCGAGGAGATTCCTATTTACGGTGGTGTGTACTTCTAACTATTAGGAATCACCTGTGAGTCATTCAGTATTTGCTCCAATGAATATCCACATATCTATACGAGTTTCCAAAACTCATGGTACATCGCGTTAAACCATTGGAACTCCAATTCCAATATATGACATGTGCTAGTCTTCTAGGTTATAGGAATTCGACTGTATTCCAAAACCAACGACTAAGAATATTTACTTTAAGAATAGTTTACACCTAGTGTCAAGACTATAATAAGGTCGATGTCATTCTTAGCATATCTATACATCAATTTAATATGCGTAATGACAATACCATTATAAAGTATGAAATGAAAAATGTAGTAATTTTATTAATAAATAATAAAATGTACAAATCGGATTGGCACTCCAAGCACCAACTTCATCAAACTCCCACTTGCTTAGTGCCAATATGGATTGTACCGTAGTCTCATCTCCTCTACATGTTTATCGAAAAACTTAGGAGGTAAGGCATTTGTAAGCGGGTCTGCTATATTGTCTTGTCCTTGAACCTTCAAGACCACTATGTCTTTTCGTTCAATTATCTCTTTAATTACGCGGTATTTCATTTTCACGTGTTTAGACTTGGAATGTGCCATCAGCTCCTTAGCTTACACGATGGCTCTGTTATTATCACAATGAGATTGAATCCGCAATACTAGGCACAACGTCAAGTTCTGTGATAAAATTTCTAATCCAAACAGCTTCTTTAGCAGCTTCTGAAGCCGCTATAAATTTCGCCTCAGTGGTGGAACCAGCTGTTGAGCCTTGCTTTGAACAACGCCAACTAATCGCACCATCATTAAGGGTAAATATGTATTCTGATGTAGATTTTCTATCATCTGGATCTCCCTGGAAGTCGGAGTCTGTATAACCCTTAACTTGTAGCTCATCTTCTCCATATATCAGAAACTTATCCATAGTACCCTTAAGATATTTCAGAATATGTTTCGCGGCTGTCCAATGATCATTACCAGATCAGATTGATATCGGCTGGTCACACTGACGCTGAAACTGATGTAAGATCTAGTACATAGCATATCATACATTATTCTTCCAATACAAGAAGCATATGGCAAGTTAGACATCCTAACCCTCTCTTCCTTAGTTTGAGGTGCCATTTTCTTTGAAAGATGTATGTTGTATCGGAAAGGTACATTTGCTGCCTTGTAGTTGGAAAAACTGTACATTTCTAATATCTTGTCTATGTACGTCGATTGTGACAACCCTATAAGCTTCCTAACTCTATCTCGGTAGAGCCTTATACCTAGTATATAGGAAGCTTCACCCATATCTTTCATGGAGAAGTTCTTGCAAAGGTAGGCTTTCACATTTTGCATCATCCTTATATCATTTCCTATGATAAGGATGTCGTCTACATACAAGACTAAGAAAACTATCATGCTCCCACTAACTTTCTTATAAACACATGATTCTTCTTCATTTTTGATGAATCCAGATAATCTAATTATCTCATCAAAACGACGATTCCATCTTCGGGATGCCTGTTTAAATCCATAAATAGACTTTTGGAGCTTACAAACCAATTTTGAAGTCTCACTGGATATGAAACCCTATGGTTGTTCCATATAGATATCCTCTTCAAGGAACCCATTTAGGAAAGCGGTTTTCACATCCATCTGCAATATCTCATAGTCGTGATATGCAGCAATGTCTAAAAGAATCCTAATGGATTTTAGCATGGCTACTGGTGAAAAAGTTTCCTCATAGTCAATCCCAGGACTTTGAGTGTAACCTTTCTCTACCAGTCGGGCCTTAAAGGTTTCCATCTTTCCATTAGGCCCTCGCTTCCTTTGGTAAACCCATTTACAGCCAATAGGTTTAACTCCTTCAAGAAGTTCAACTAAGTCTCACACTTGATTGGCATGAATTGAATTCATTTCGGATTTCATGGCTTCCTGCCATTTTTCCGAATTGATATCCAATATCGCTTCTTTATACGTAGTCAGATCTGTTTCCTCCAAGAGGAGAACATCAAGGCTCACATTAGATGTTAAAAATAGTCTCTCAGGAGGCCTTGATATTCTATTCGACTTACGTAGAACCTGTGTTGTAGATCCTTCATCTAATTGGATCTCTGGTTCCATCTCAGGTTCTTTAATGTTGGGATCAAACTCATCAAGTTTAATCTCTCTATAATTCCCACTTTTTCTTAAAAATTGCTTTTCAAGAAAAGCTGCAAAGCGAACAACAAATACATTTCGTTGTTCAGAATCATAGAATTGATATCCCATGGAATTATCAAGATATTCAACGAACCTACATTTATACCCTCTGGGTGCTAGTTTATCCCGCTGCGCAATTCTAACGTATGCAGGACAACCCCAAATCTTTAAATGTCTAAGACTTGGATTTCTACCGAACCATATCTGATAGGGGGTCGTAGAAACAAATTTCGATGGAACCCTATTAAGTATGTAGGCAGCAGTTTGTAAAGCGTAACCCCAAAGGTAATAAGGAAGATCTGTATAGCTCATCATCGTTCGCACCATATCCAATAAAGTACGATTTCTACGCTCAGACACTCCATTGTGTTGAGGTGTTCCTGGTGGGCTATATTGGGAGAGAATTTCATTCTCCCTTAAATAATTTTTGAATTCTTCACTCATGTATTCATCGCCTCGATCTGATATAAGGCATTTGATGAATTTACTGGTTTGTTTTTCTACTTCGTTTCGGAGTATTTTGAACTTGTCAAATGTTTCCGACTTATGTTTCATCAGATAGACATATCTATATCTAGACTTGTCATCTGTGAAAGTCACAAAGTATGTTGAACCATCATCAGCGGCATGATTTAATGGACCACACACATCGCTGTGTATTAGCTCCAGTAAATCTCCAACACGGTGTACAACACCTTGAAATAGGGCATTTGTCATCTTTCCTTGGATACATGACTCACAAATCATATAAGGATCTAAGGTAAGATTTTCAATCAAACCATCCTTTACCAATTTGGATAGACGTCTAACACATATGTGGCCTATCTCATATGCCATAATTCAGTATTATTTATTTCAGACTTCCTACTTGTATTTTTCTCTATATTAAAGACATCTCTATATGTTTCCAAAACATAGTGACTGTTTGATAAAGAGCATTCACATTTCAATAAATTATCTTTATCATATAAACATAAAGTTTCATCATCAATGTTTATTTTATATCCCTCATTATCTAATATTGGCAGTGATATTATTTGTCTGATAATTTAGGGAACATAATAACAGTCATGCAAATCTAATTTACATCCATTTGGGAGATCTAGAACAACTGTTCCTATGGCCTTGACATCCAATGTCTCGCCATTGCCAACTCTAAGCTGGATCTCCCCTTTATTCAGATTTCTTTTAACCCCAATTTCCTGCAGGGAATTGCAAATATGAGTAGGACTGCCAGTGTCTAACACCCATCCACTATTTGCATCTAAGGCTAATGAGATGTCAATAATTGGAAAAATACAAAGCGTACCTGAGGGTCCTGCTTTTCCTTTAAGCTCTGGACAGTCATTCTTCCAGTGTCCAGACTTCTTGCATTGTAGACATTGATCACGAGCTACTTTCGGTTTTGCGCCTTTGCGCTTCTTGGAGTTTTTCTTTGATATCTTCTTCTTCCCCATCTTGATTTTCTTTGACTTCCCAGAAGTCTTTGAAGGGCAACTCCACCATAGAGATATAGTGTGGGGTTTTTTTTCTTCAAATCTTTCTCCTCCGTGCGTAGCATGTTATGAAGTTCTTCGTATGTGGCTTGCATCGAATGCATATGGAAATTTAACATAAAGCCAGCATAAGATTCAAGCAAAGAAGACAGAATCAAATTACCGCCCAGCCGTTCATCAAACACAATGTACTGTCGTTCCAGATATCGAATCTGGTCGATCATGTTCAAAACATGAGTGCTGACAGCTCCTCCCTCCTTGAGTTGAGCACGGAACAATTCTTTAGACCTTCGATAAAGTTCCATCTCTTGATTTGCCTCGAACAACTCCTGAAGTGTTTGCATGATGCTCCAAGCATCCGGTACTTCAATATAATGTCTTAGCAAATCTGGAACCATCGATCCTAAGATATAGGATTTCACATTTAGGTTATCATTCTTCCATTTATCAAAATTTCTCGCTCTTCTTGAGTGGAGTCAGGATCGATATCAACATGCATTGGAATGATCGTGACATAAGTCAATTTTTCATACTCCAATACAATGGGCATGTTTATTTCCCATTCGAAATAGTTTTCGGCTCCAAGACAACATTTTTGAGTAGTAGCAGAACAATTTTCATTTCAAAAGTGATAACACTAATTGATTATAGAATTTTAAATCTATTAGTGTCATCCCACTACTTTACGTAATTCTGTAATCTCCCTTAACAGAAAAATAGAAATTTAATTATCAAAATTTCATAGCGAGAAGTGGATCCCATGATATTTACTCCAGCCTCACACTAATGACGATATTGGCCTTTATAAACTCATTAGGTAGACCTTCAAGGTCAATCACTTCATGTAACTCCTAATTTGATCATGAACCGTTTCTTATCCTCACACTAATGACGATATTGGATTAAGACGTGTTCTAGGTGTATACTTATCAATGTGCACTAATGAGCTTCGTATGTACACCCTCACACTAATGACGATATGGGTGTGACTATGTTAACTCATCACGCTACATCTAATGTTTTATCGGAGCGACCTAAGTTCTGAGCACTTATACCCTCTCACTGATGACGATATTGGATATAAGTAGTAAGAACTCATTCATCTCCGTATTGACAAGACGGACCATCCAATAATGCTCCAACATTATTAATAATATTACTTAAAATTAATCACCTAATCACGGAAGATTTATGACAATCAAGTCATTAACTTTTTTAGGTCAAAGTTTTAATTTAAAACATGCAACACATATCCAATATGTCTTATGCATAACTAAATTAAAATTAATATGGCATAGATTCAAAAACTGTGTTGTGTGGTTAAGCCTTACTCTGATACCAATCTGTTGGGGCAGTGTTGGGAACCCCTAGGGTCGGATCGGTGTCCCAGGCAGCGAAAATGGGTCTAACCCATGAATATAAAGTATGAGTGTAATTTAAAATCATTTAATGAAATATTATATTCCATTACGAGTGTATATAAAAAAACTGAGACTGAATCGGAGTCCGGAAGCTCCAAAAGGAGCGAAAATAAAATCGGCCCGCGCACACGTACGCGCGTGAACAGTGCGCGCGCTCACTGTTCATTTGAGCTGACTATGCCATTTTTTTTATTTTCTTAATGCTTTGTTCAGAACAAAGCTTCAGCTCTCTAGAAAATTTCCAGAGAGCTGAAGCAATTAGGGTCTATTACCCTAATAGTTTTCGGTCTTCCTTAAACACTTCAAAAACACCCAAAATTAATTTTTAATTTCAAAACTAACATAAACACATGTTATAGAATAAAAATCAAGTTTTTCAAAATATCAAATATTTTTACAAAAACATAAATTTATTCTAAATACGCATTTGCGTAAATTTGAATCCAATACACAAACCAAATTAGAATCCCAATAAGAAATGTCTCGTGAATAATTCTAGGTCACCCAAAGGTGGTCAAGTGATTCTAGAATGGTAGCCATAGCTCTAAGCTTTAATCTAGAGTTCCAAACTCTAATTAATTGTTCCATGTCCAACATGAACATCTTTGACCTAATTACAAGCATGTTGTGTTTATACTTCTAAAGTATCCTAACACAATTGATTAGCCTTATTCAACATTAAGCTATGTGATCATGCATCTAATACGCAAATGAACATAGCTTCGAGAATATCAAACAGTACCTAGTAAGCTTGATGCAAGATCCAATCTACTTTTCCTTTGTTGAAATGTTGAGAACCTCCAAGGTGTGCAAGGTTGACTCCAAGATCCAATCTTGTTTCCAATACTTCCAAGCTTCACTTCAAGATCCAATCTTGATTTCTCCTAGATGAAATGTTGTAGAGACCTCACAAGCTTCTCTAAACACTTCTCTAACTTAGGCTAATCACTCAAGAATTTGCTTATGCTTGTTATTTTTCTTGTAATTAAAACCTTCATAAAGCTTGCTATTTATAGCAAAACTTAGGCAATTTTTAATTAATAAAAGTTGTAATCAACTTTTAAGTGGGATTAATCTAATTTGTCCAAATATGTATAATTAGGTGTGACTAATCTCCATTGTCTCCCACTTTAATTTAATCTAATTAAATCAAGCCAATGATTAGGAAATGGATTAGTTAAATGTTTGCCACCTTGATTTAATCCAATTAAATGAAGCCAAACCACCCATTATTACATACTTACAATTACCATATATCCTCAAATGGAAGATATAATTATGATTTTAAAATTAAGCTCTTGTGTAATTATTGAATTAATCCAATTAATCTAATTAGGTCAAAGTAAATAATCATTGTTATCCAATAACACTTAATTATCTTAGTTGATAATTATAATATCGAATATTATCTTTCATCAAATTAATCGGCTACCCAAGTGCTCAACGAGTACACTTCATATTGGGACTCTCTATGTTCAGACATGTTCGTTATATAAACCTAGCTAATATGTACGAAATTCGGCCACATCTGAATTCGCGAAGAACATGAACGACCTTTCTGAACTATACAAGTCGAGGTCATCACATATGTTTAGCAATCCCTTTGTCGTAGGCTATCCGAGTTGTGCTTAGGAAACATAGAATATACCGTCAAATTTCCAAGGCGCACATCTCATGTCGACATGACCACAATTCTTTACAACTGATGCGATCCACCCAAGGTGATCGGCTTTGGCCAAAGTCTTTAAGAATCGTGACTTAACTCATATGGGTGTATGTGATGTATGTTTCAGATTAATTCGATGCCAACTAAGCCGATGAGGGACATAAGACTGGAACTAGTGGTCTGAGAAAGAATGTATTTTTATTTATTTTGAAGTCAGATTCTGCTTTATTTTTTACATTTATGTTTTGATTGGTACCGGGAAATAAGGATAAAAGGAAATATAATTCTGGGTATTGTTTATTTGCTTGATTTATTTGATTAGTTTCAATTTTTAAATTTTTATATTGTTAGTTTATTTTGTCATTTTAATAGATATCAAATTGAGACCAGATGGTGGTTTGTTCATTTTCTTAATTTTTTTTTTTTTGTAGGTTAAAGTTTTTAAACAAGAGAATTACCTTGCAAATTGGATCCAGGTATGAAGTTTTACACTTTTGTGCAGTCGTAGTGTTAGTTGGTTCTGGTGTATATTGTTAGAGTTTTTCATATGTATGCATTGTTTAATTCATTGCCACCAGAGGACTACAAGAATGGGCTTTTGGTGTTAGGAGGCGATGGTCGTTATTTTAACCGAGAAGCTTCGCATGTGAGATTTTGTAGTGGTTGACAAAACTCTCTTTTTAGTTTATGGCACTACTGTATTGTTAGAATGAAAATGGAAGCTCATTTCTTTAAAATACATATCATTATCAAATTGCTGCTGGGAATGGTGTTGGAAAAATTTTGGTTGGCAAGTAAGTAATTTAATTGGTTCTGTTATTGAACAATTTTATTATTTTTGAAAGCAAGAACAAGGAGACTATGGTAATGCTACGGCAGGGCAAAAACTTTTGAGCCCTCTTGAACATAGACTCGATGCATTGTTGCAACAATTGCTTTGTTTGGGAGATAGGGGGTTTGCTTTTGTTTCATTAACACCACCATCAATTGATTCTGTTCTGGGGATGTGAAGTTAACTGGCTTGCATATTTTAATCTCAAATTGTACAATAAACATCTAAGACATAATATGGATTTTCGTTTGAATCTTTCAAAGTAATTCTTGGCATATAGCATGCCAAAAGGAAGAGCTTGTGTGGCATAATTCTTTTAATTTCCCCCTTTAGTGGTGTATGCTGAAGAAGAAGATGAAAATTCTTTTTCCCTGAAGGCCTGAAATGAATGCATGCTTCCTCCTCCAAAAGTACTGTTTATTCATATTTGATAATGGAGTGGTCAAGCCTAGCATATTATTGTGCACACATTAAATGAAGAGAAAGGATGGATAATAGATCTTATCATATCATTTTATATTCTCACGACCTTCTATCTTTACTAGTAAAGTTGAAGGTTGATGGGTTATGCTGAAAACTATTGGAACTTAACCATTTCAGGGATGGGATTATGTCAACACCAGGTTTTGCTGTAATCCGGAAGCAAAAGGCAATTGCTTGTTTATTTTTATCTTTTCTCAGAATTTATTTTTGCATGTCATGCATTTCTTGTTTGGCACTCTACTGATTACTTGAACTGTGTTTTACACAGGCCAATGGTGGATTTATTATGAGTGCAAGCCATAATCCTGGTGGGCCTGAATATGATTGGGGCATCAAGGTGAATGTTTGTGTTATGCTATGCACTCATGTCTTTTATTTTATTTTAAATAATAACATTTCGTGCTTTAAACTCTATGGGGATTCTTTCTAAATCTTGTTCAGCCCAACATGTCATGACAAAGTGGAAATGTTGAAATTGCGTCACTCTGACTCATCTATTGAAAGTTTTCGTGGATTGATAATAACCTGTAATTTCCTATTAGATGTTTCCTCACTTCAAAGCCGGTTTCTTATGTCTTATTTTCAGTTTCACCACAACAACACACTACAGCAGTGGCGCCTGCTCTTGAATCCTTAACAGACAAGATCTATAGAAACACACTTTCTGTAAGTATATGTTCTATAGGTGTTCTGCTATTCATCCTGTTGATTTTCCTTTAATACTATTATTACACTTGAATAGTAAAACATACATATATTTTTTTTCAATGTAAGTTATAAATTTTGTTGATTTTTGAAAAAGATGATATTGATTTGTTCTCTTTCATTGCAGGCTAGCGATACAGAGCTATGCTGCATATGTTTTGAGTAGGCATGTACAATTGAAGTCCAAGATTGTGGCCACCAGATGTGTGCACAATGCACACTAGCCTAGCTGTCACAAGAAGCAAAACCCTACAACTGCATGCCTAACACCTCCAGTGTTCCCATTTTGCTGAAGCATCATCCCCGAGTGGTTGTTGCAAAAATCAAGTAAAAGAGAAAAGAAAATCAAGAAGCCTCCTTTTGGAGCTGGTCTCATTTGGTATATATAAATATGGTTCATTTGCTATGTAGTTTGGGAAATAAGCAAAGTGAATTGCAGGTTTTGGTTGGTAAGTTGGTAATGGTTTCCTGGGTGTCATAATGCACATTGTTGTATTCTTTGTTATCTTCATATTGAAACAAGGGATATTAGTAAAAAATTCAAAAGTAAAATTCTTTATCTCGTCCAAATATTTTAAAAAATCACTTCACATTCTTCAATGGCGGCATCATTTGCTATGTAGATTTGAGAAATAAGCAGAGTGAATTGCATGTTTTGGTTGATAAGTTTGGTAATGGTTTGCTTGAGTCTCATAATGCACATTGTTATATTCTTTATTATATTGAGTTGAGATGAAGAAATGAATATTAGTGAAAAAAAAATCTTTAACTCGTCCAAATTATATAAAAAAACACTCCACCTTCTTCAATGGCGGCCCAAATTATATTAAAAAAATCACTTGAGAAATGTATTAGTATTTTGTAGTTTTATTCATTAAACTTTTATTGTATTAATTATAAACTACAAAAACATGGAAAGTTACTCATTGGGTTAGATAAAATAATAACCCAGTAAATAAAAAGAAAAAAGTCACTCAATATAAGTTATGCTGGGGCGCACAAATATTTAGTGGGACCAATAGACTTGTCACAATTGATCATAATACTGGACTATTATGGGTCAAATGAAACTCGTCTTTTGTTTCTTTATGTCGCATGCAGTCTAATGCACGATATATTTGTCGAATAAAATCATACAATTTCAACTTCAAATTAAGGAAACGAGACAAGTATGAATTTAAACTCTCACACATTTGCGTCGATGATAATTATATTAAGCAGAGTGAATTGCAGTTTTCGTAAGATGATTGTGAAGATGTTCCAAAAAAATTGCTTTCACTATTAAAACCTGTAAATGTTTCTCTATTGTGTGTCGGTGTGATAATCAAAACCTGCTAATTAATCTTTGCACAAATATTTTCTTTTTGAATGAAATAATTTTTCCAGTTATTTTGGTCGGTTACGAATATCCGAGTTTTCGATTGGTTTATATATAGGATACATGTTATCCCAAAATTTTAAACATGTAACAAACCAATAACTTTGAAACTTAAGTTCATAGTAAATAAATGTGTGATTAACAAAAATATTAAGTAGTTATAAAAAAAAACTATAACATTAAGAGAATTCTACTTCATGCTCTTAACTTTAGTAATTATCCTAAGTAAATAATTGATTAATTTTTCAAAATTTATCATTTTTCTTTTTTTTTTTCAATATTTCGGTTATTTTGGAATCTTAATTGAAAAATACCAATAACTGATAAAAGAAAAATAATAAAACGAATCATACACGAAAAACTAATAAAAATTAATTTAATATTACATAATAAATAAGTAGAAAATTGATTAATTTAATATGGAATCGATTTTTTCCAACTCATATGCATGCTCATTAACATATATAATTAATGAAAAATAAACCATAACACATGTAATTTATATATTTATAAAAATACCTCGAATCGTAACTAAAACTTAATTGGTCAAAGAAAATAATAAAACGATTCAGTAACGAATAAACGTATTCATGATGTTAATTCTTATTCCATAACTGTAATAAACACTCTAAATCGAATCGACCATTGATTAAACGAATATATTGTTTGAAACTCACATTCGGGTTAAAGCGAATTGAATCGAATAAATAAACGAAATCCTTACCAAAAATTGCACCCCTAATGTTTATAATCATTAAACACGAAATCGAGATCGAATCGAAGTAATAAACATGATATTGAATAATTTGTAATTGTTAGATATAACTAATACATGCAATTCACAGCATCAATATGCAATTTCACCATTAAGATGCAACTTTCAACCTTAAAAGATGCAACAAATATTTTAAACTTGAAAAACAAAAAATTAAATAATTTTAAGAAAAAATCACTCAATATTTGTGCTAAGGCGCATAATATGACCATTGAATATGCAACCACTACCATTAAACTTGCAACTTTCACCAACAAATATGCAATATTTCGAAGATGAAATTTTTAGCAATAAACATGCAAAATGAAACCATTGGACTTGAAATTTTAGCAATAACATGCAATTGCATCTGCCTCGAAAATCGCACCTGCAACTATGACCGTTGAATATGCAACTTCTACTATTAAACTTGCAACTTTCACCAATAAATATGCAATATTTCGAAGATGAAACATTTAGCAATAAAAATGCAAAATGAAACCATTGGACTTGAAATTTTAGCAATAACATGCAATTGCATCTGCCTCGAAAATCGCACCTGCAACTATGACCGTTGAATATGCAAATTCTACCATTAAACATGCAACTTTCACCAATAAATATGCAATATTTCGAAGATGAAATTTTTAGCAATAAACATGCAAAATGAAACCATTGGACTTGAAATTTTAGCAATAAACATGCAAAATGGAACCATTGGACTTAAATATTTTAAAAAACAAACAACATTACATTAAAATTCTTTTCTTTTTAAAGCAATCATTAGCTTTTTCTCAAAAACAAGTCATATGTTAAAATATTCCTCATATATACACAAACAGTGCAGATCAACAAAGTGTGGCGTCGTTGGATTCAACAAAGCGGATCAAGGGCTACATGTTGCTAAATTACCGACGGAATGGAGATTTTATCGCCAATTAGCGATAAAATATATTAACGACGGATATCTCAATCCTAATTTTGATATCTTTCATCGCTAATTTGGATATATTATTGACGGAAAACTTTCATCTAGAGACGGATTTCAAAATCTGTCGCTGATATCATAATCCGTCGTTAATTAGCTAATGTTATATTTTCTCCCTAATTTGGATATATTAGCGACAAAAACTTTTCGTATATAATTAGAGAATCATCCTTTTTTTTTATGGTGCAGCGTCGCGACGCCAGCTCGATTTCAAATTGTCGTCGCTAATTAGCGATAGATATCCCAGCCTATCATTAATTAGCTACAGTTATATTTCATCGCTATATTTTGGCACTTTTATGCCACATTTTACGACTAAATTTATGATGATCCTGTATTTCGTCTCTAATTTCATCGTAAAATTCGTCGCCGAATTCTCACCATTTTACTAGCGCCATTTTTAGGGACAATATTTTTATCTGTTGTTAAATTTCGTCATTAATTTCATTATCCATTTCAATTTTTTCTCTATTCCATTGCTAAATTTTGAAATGGACGATTCTGTCGATAATTTTATCGCTATAACTGTAATTTCTTGTAGTGTGATAATAATGATGTTTTGCGTAAGCAAATGAATGGGAGCTTATTAGAAGTCAGAGTATATGAAACAAGAGTTCTGTATCATTTAAGAAATTATTTCTTAAATAAGTGTTGTCGTATATGAGATATCTAGGAAGGACGTGGAAGGCACATTTCTAATGATCCAATCCTTAAGACTTAATTGATAAGTGGTTGAAGGTGATTAGTATTAGATACCATTTTTGCTTGGCATACCAATTTATTTACATATTTTCCTGCAAATACATACTAGTTTCATTGATATATATATATATATATATATGGTAAAGGCGTAAACAATCATAAAAGGATTAGTTATGATATATTTACAAAAGCGCACTAACTAATATTGAAATGTGTCGTAATAATATCATTCTTAAATATGTTCCTCGTCAAATGTTTACATTCTTGGTCAGATAGTAAATCCGTTGAGACCGATACATGCGCTATATCAGAATTTAGGATTCTGATGGTTTATCCCAATAAGCCATGAGTTTTAAAAGACTCGTATATGCATGTAGGTGTTTATAGGATGAACACCAAATGACTCACCGAAAATTCCTGATAGATGGTACAACAACGTCAATCATGTCAATGATTAGCATATACCAAACCTCTGCATATTCATTGGATGTGGACTAAATCTTATGCTATCTAGTCCGTATCAAGAGAAGATCTGTCAGTCCTTTTCACAACATCTAACTATCCACTTTATGATCTTTAAAGTCCTTGGCTAAGGCATTTGGGAAATAGTTTCCTTATATCTATTTAAAGAGTCAAGAGTGTGTCGCGATATAAATACCATACTAGATGAGATTTGACGTTCTTATCTATATCATCGGTATGTATGAATAGCTTGTGACCGGGGATTATACGGTATGTGAGAACCTCGACTTGTATAGTTCATCGATTATCCGCGGTCGTCATAATTCATGAGTGAGTGAATTATGGACACGAAATTGGATTTCGTGATGGATATACCTCAATTTAGAGAGTCTCATTATATGAACCACATTCTTAGAGTACTAAGACAACATATTATGAATAATTGGATTATTCATAACACAAATCCGAATTTTAGTGAGTTAATTTGGATCGTCTATCGAGTAGACGGAAAATACACATGTTATGGGTATTTTAATCATTATGCATAAATGACAAATATGACAAGTATAATATTTGATGAATGTAATATTAATTATTAAGTGGGACATATGTCAAGTAATTAATTATATATATATATTGTATATATAATTATATTGTCATAATATTTAATTTAATTAAAATATATTAAATTAGGGACAAGTTTCACTTTATCAAGAGACATGACAAAGATATGTTGACTTGATGAAATGACTATTTTTGCCCTTGTTATAATTAATGAAATTTGACTTAAGCTTATAAGATAAGCTTTAGAAGTTAAATGATAATTATGCCCTTTATGTTATTAACGAAATATTTTGATAATTTTATCATTTTAAGCAAAGCTTATTTGATAAGCTTTAGCATTAAAATGACATATATGCCATTATTTTTGCTCACGTTTTTGGTGGCTTATAAAAGGACATGATTTTGTTTCATTATGGAGAAGAATTTGGGCATGGTGCTGTGAGCTTCCATGGAGAGAAATGAAATATTTTCTTCAAATTAGAACAATAATTGGAAGAAGATTGGAAGAAAATAAATGGACTGGGGCATGAAGAAATTAAGGAAAAAGAGAAATTGAGATAATTTCTATTTATTCTTAATCTTAGAAATTATTTCTATATTGTCCTAATTTTTACTGTTGTTGTATAATTTATTTTCTTCCATATTGTTGTCTTAAAATAATAGTTAGTCGATTTTGGAAGCTCAATGCATGAGTATGAATTTGTAGAATTAAGTTATGGTAACTTAGATTCTATTTTTGCTATTAGATGATATGTTATCATTCTAGAGTTAGTGTGCAATTCTAAGGTAACCTAGAATTGTTTTAGAGTTGTTCATGGGGACTAAATTGTTGTGGCCTAATTTGGTTTAGGCATGAATTAATGATTTAATATTTGATTAATTGGATTAATTATAGTAAGAATATTAAATCATGAAATTTAGTAAAATTGGCATGTTTACGATGAAATTAGAAATGTCTAATATATGTACAAATTATTTAAAAATTATTAGATTCGGATTGGTTGTTAAATCACATTAAAAGTTTTATTAGACAGAGTCTGGGTTTCCTGAATCCTCACTTGAATGAGGTTGTATTATGTGTGACTTGAATCCATGTACCAATAAATTCGGGTAACTTGATTTATTGTTATATGCCATAATAGTGAACAAAATTATAATTAAAATTTGCATGCTATTTTGTCTTTTATTATTTGTTCACTAGTTGTCTTTTTTGTGTTTATTTGAAAATGAAATTGATTGCTTTTTAATTGATATAGATATGATTAACTGGATCGCCGGATACAATTATCGGGATCTATCGCAGTTGAGAATTGTGTCCGAAAATTTTAAAATGTGATTTTGGAGATTCCGGTATTTTCGTTGTGCAATTCAAACTAATATTAGATATTGATATTTGGAGAGGTAAAATACGGACTTGTGACTTGATATTAAATATTTTTTCCCCGGCTGAGTTGAAAAAATTTTAAATGTTGATTTTGCATTCATCCCACGCTTTAACCGCGCAGACTTTATATTGTGGGTAAAAAAAACATAGTTACAATGTGACAAAATACATAAATATGATTAAAACACACTAATTCATCATACATTTATTAATGTAGGGCTTTGACTAATTACTTTTATAATGATAACCACCAATTATCACATTGTAGATACATCCATAATGGATAATTTAATTACATTAAATTTTACCTTAAAAACAAAAGGTCACGAGTTGAAGTTAGACTTTCCTTTAAAAAATAAATTATTCATTGGATATAGAATCGTTATGGAAATTTAATAATAAAAACAATGAATAAATGAGCAATAAGAATAACAATTAATAGTCATATATCATCAAAGACTAGGGATTGCTTGAATTAATCCATAGCTGCTAATTAGTTGCAGTGGGAATCTGAGACTCCATCATATTCGGATTCATCCTGCAAATTGAAAGTAAAGTAAATGAAAAGATGAGCAATTGGAATAATAATTACCAATGCTTATGAGAATTTCTTGCAAATGACAAAGGAAAGCAAATTACTTACCCTTTGTTAACGACCACAACTGAACGTAGCTCACAATTGTTAAAGCTGAACACAGATTGATTAATTAGGGTTACAGAAATATGAACATTAAGTTTGTATGAACAATACTTACCGTCTGCACAAATCAGTTTTGACAGAAGGGTCACTGTCATTTTCTAAAACATATAGAAAATGCTGCAACACTACACCATGGCTCACAATTGCTATCTCTTTTTCTTCACGTGTCCACAGCCTGTAAAAATTAAAATAGTCCTTCTGTTAATTACATTCTTAATTAGGCTATTACATTTATTATTTAATTTTTGATAGAGAAATGCATAAAGAAAGAGTAAGCAAAACATAGTAATCTATTTGTTTCGACTATAACTGCAACCTAAACTATAAAATTATAAGATAAATTAAATGCCAAGTGAATGATAAGTTATAATGGAAACGGCATGCAAGAATAAGGTCACCATTTGAGAAACTCAATTCCCCTGGCTGCAATATTCATAAGGCTCTCTAGCTTCAGGATACCACAGCTCATCTTCTTCACTTTCCATCTACATTTAACAAAACTTTTTGATTATTTTATAATTTAATGTTTGATAATTTACCCAAAAAAAAAAAACAAAAAAACAAAACACACAAATCACATTAAATTCATATAGTGAGTGAGTGAGTGAATTAAGAACTTGCCAGTGAAAAGTCGATTGAAGGGAAAAGAGACTGACACTCACTAACGCTTCGCCTTTGATCACATGGACGAAGTCCCTGAACAAATTAATTAACAACTCATGTTAATTTAGTTACATAACCCTTAGTTAATTTTTTTTATTTAAGTAGACATATTAATACCAAACGATCTCGACAAAGCTCATGAGCTACAATGGGTGGGCATTTTGAAGCTGGGGTTGCATTATCTGAACCTTCACTACCAAAACCTCCAAGAGCTGTTTGCATCGTCCTTCATACAAAAATTGTTAAATTAGTCATAATCAACTTTTTCTCGAATTTTTCAGGAAACCAAACCAAACAAATGTCTTTTTTTTTTTTTTTTTAGCTAGGTGGGATCGGTTATGTGTAAGAGCCTGGGATAGCCGGTGGTTTTACCTGCGCCGCGGCCCAGAATGGGTGGTTTGGTGGCGGGTTTCCATCGTTTCCAAAAAAAGGATTTATGATCGGTTATGTGAATATTTTAATTAGGTTTTACAGAAAATTCGAATCCCAATAAAATTCAGGATTCCATACTAATTGACACGGAATTTGAGATAATTTTTTGTCATAAATCTCGATTTTTTGCCCAAAAAAACTCGAATTCTTATTGAGATTTGAGATCCCCAATCGTTCGGTCATAGATTTGGAATAATTTTTCATCGAGATTAAAACACCGATATGAGATTCCAGTCGATTTTCGTCCTGAATCTATTATTTAGATAGGACCGAGATTGGCAAAACCCAATCGAGCACCATCTCTATCTTTAACGTTATTATGCTCTACTCCGAAATCATTGTCTAACTAAACAAATTTGTCAGCAATTAAAATAAAAATCCATGCATAGTGGTTAATTTATACCTTAGCAGAGGGGACGTGACGACCAATTCAATTCTATTTAACAGTCGGGTTGCATGAACATACTTGCGGAGATCAGCAACTTGCTGCCAACCCAAAGCAGAGATTGGGCAATCAAACAATTCTGGAGACAACAAAGCATCAATATTCTTCTCAGCTTCTAAATTGTGAACCCCTTGTCCATGCCTCACCATGTGAATAATTTTGCAATTGTTTGGTGAGTAGAGAAATTGAGCTTCAGCAGTAACCATTTCAATCTAAAGGGCTTAGCCGGAAAAAAATTAAGTGAAAATTTTTACTAGTCAAATTGAGAAATAATGTTTTACGACACAATGAGTATGGGATGTGGAAATTTATAAGCCAAGCCAGCTCCAACAAATGAAGCCTGAGATGGGTTTGGTTTACTTTGATTTTTGCTTTTATCAACTTTGATTCATTACTTTATGAACTTAGATTTGGTAGTGAGCTGTGCGATTTGTGCTGAATCTGTTACAATTTGTGATTGGTAATTAATGTATAAGATTATATTTATTTGTAATTGAATCTTTATCTTTCATTAATATTAATACACGGATGATATAAGATTATGAAAAAGTTTAACATAACACATCTTAATATTAGATCTGAATTCTTATTTTATTGCATGTAGCGTATTTAGAGGATCAAAATTCCTGAGGCTGTGGGGAAATTTCTAAAAGCGTGTATAAGATTTTCCTTCATCTTCATGCAACAAACCTCTATTCCACGTAGTCACGGTATAAATTTAAATTGGAGTCTTCATTGCTAAGTTTGAACAGAAATTTTCTTGTGATTAACAGTCCCTTGGACTTTGAACTTGAATTTGAAATGATTATTCCATGCAATTACGTACGTGGATAAATGGAATAGTCGTATTATTACTGTAAATGAAATCAAAAGTATATGACTAATTCAACTCACTTTCAAGCAAAAAAAAAAAAAAAAAATGTATAAAAAGAATGAACCACTACTATTATTTTGAGGTAATATCTAATATTCTGATTGTTTCGATTTGGTATGTCTAATTAATTGCTGTCCCTCAACACATATCAAGGAGTACCAGCTAACTCTCTAGGTTCAAGTTAGGGATGACAATACTATATGTATTCATTGAATATCTAGCATATTATTGATCGCGATTTTCACACTTTATGTATTACTCAAGTAGTATAAAAGTTATCGATCCCATGAGAACTTATTACATATTCTACTAATTATGAAGACTCTTTACCTACAAGTATTTAAGTAAAATTAATTGTAAAGTGTTGTTTGATTTAGACTAATGATAAATAAAACAAAGATGATTATGAAAGCTTTGAAGATAACCAATGAGAGAAAGACATCCATAGTTCTGAATCCACTCAACACTTATGTGAAAGATGAATTGATTTTCTTATACTTGTGTGATGAAATTAACTTATTAATCTGGAACACAAATTCATCCATAAGTCTCTTTCAATGGTCATGTGAAAATACTTAGACTACACCAATTAACTATATTTATATCTCAATTATCAAGCCAAAATTCATTAAGAACAAGTTCTAGTTATGATTACACACGCCCTACATGTATATTTCTATTATGTAAGGAAATCTCTTCGATGAGATCGTGTGTTATTGAACCTAAGGCCAAATCTAAAATTCTTTTTTCAGTTTAAATAAGTTTCTCACTTCAATCTTATTGCTGATCAAGCAACAAGAAGCATTAAGCATAAAGATTCAATAAATAAGCCAATATGACACACAAGATATAGGAAGAATCAATTATATAAAATTAAAGTTCTGAATTTCATCACAACTCTAAATTAAGAATTTAGTTATAACACATGGCAGAATATCTATCCGAACTTAATTTATTGGATTTGGATTTGAATATGAAATTTTTTTAAAATATTCATAATGAATGAATATGAACATTAATTAATTCTTTATTCAACACTCAACTGCGAGAAATACAAAAGTGTTCCTTAATTAAAATTTTTATTGTAAAAAATACTCTTAAAACATTATTATAGAGATAATTATATTTAAAATTTAAATTCTCAAAATGATGACGTGTCCATCATAATTTGTCCTTTAGAAAGATTTTCATTATAACTAGCGTGGAGTTTGCTTTTTGCGTGGGTTGATTAAAAATTTAAATGTTATTATAAAAAAATTTGAAGAAAAATCTAATTATAAATAGGATTTATATCTTTTAAATAAATGAAAAATCTTATATAGCACTTAAGAGAAATCATACGTGGCATTTTAGTAATAAAGATATCGAATTTATATATATATAATAAAGATTTGTTATTTTGAACTAAAAGCTAATCATCACATCAACATATTACTGTTAGATTACATTTAATCCATTTTGTGATTCTATTTGTTTATTTAAATCCATTTAATAATAATTTACCAACTTTTCAATTCTAAACTCTCTAATTATAACCATATAAAAAGGTATTATTTAGAGAGATTATTTTAAAACACAAATAAATCTTTATCTCTAATATAAATGCATCGATTCAAGTCAACCATAGACATCAAACATAAAAATGAACTAAAGATATAGGAAATCAAGTATTACAACTCAACAAGCTATAAGATGTAAAAAGACTAAATTAGGGTATATCACTTTATTTTTGTAAAGCTTGTTTAAATTAGATTATACATGATAAGTATAAATGAGCTAAAACCTTTTTCATATCCATAAGTCTTTCAAAATTACATGTTTTCATCAAATGATAAAAAAACTTGTTTTGATCTTAATTGTCACATTGTTTACAAGTTTTTAGAACTTAAAAGAAACATTTAATAAAAATAAATAATTAAATAAAAACTTATTTGATTTCAAAATATTTGGATTTAACTTTTTTTTTTTTTTAATGAGGATTAAAATAAAAAGTTTTCAAAATTCTAACAAGATTAGAAGTCCTATAACTTAAATTGGACATCCAAACCAAGGTAGAAACTTGCCAATTTGGGAACCCCGTTAATCAGCTAACCGATAGCCATAATCGGTTAACCGATTATGGAAAATGACTAACCAATAGCAACCATTATTTTACAACGATCACTTACCACATTGGAACTGGACGTTCGAACTGTGTTGAAATTACATAGCAGCTACTTTTTCAAGATCTCTATAAATTAGATCATTTGAAGTCATTTTTAGGTTGATCAATCCCTCTTAACTTGTTTCTATTTTTAACCCTTGATCTTCAAAAGAGTTCAAAAATTGCTTATCCATAATCAAGCTCAAATCAAGTGTTTAAATTTATATTATTTGCTCACTTAGGAGCTTTATTGTTAATTGGAGCTTTATTCTCCACAATCTTTATAAATCAAATACTTGGGCCATCTTCAAGCCCTTATAAAAGAATTGTATGAGCTTTGATCCACACTAAAAAGTTGGATTAGATCGTCTGCGAGCTCGCTTAAACAGAATTTATGAGGGTTTCATTGGCAACCTGGAAGTCAAGTGTTCTAGTGAATCCTTTTGCGGGTTACTTGAGGCGTGGATGCAGGCTAAGTTACCGAACCACACAAAAATTATTTTGTGTACAATCTCTCTAACCCTATCTCCTAAACTTATATTTATTGCATATTTAGAGATATTAGCTATATGCTTAAGTTGAATGATATTTTAGAATAACAACAATTAAATTGCATGAATTGTTGAAGCTATTGAAAATATCATATTGTTGAGATTGTGTTATGGATAGAGTTGGGGGCTTGAAGAAATTGAGTTGAGTCTAACTGAATGAAATTGAGATTATTTAGTCTTAAGATTTTTAATTTCAAATTCACCCCTTCCTTCTCTCATTGAGTTATTTTGGCCATACTCTTACCGGAAATTCAGAATCATTATTTCTCTCAATTTTTCTTACCTTTAGATCCACGATCATTTCTTTCTTTCATAAAAAACAAAAGCCAAATTAAGCCTCATGCGTGTAGGAGGATTCACAAAATTAAGCGTTTTCAAAGAATGAATTCATCTATGGAAGTAGGGGTAAAATCTTATATTGGGATATATGTTCTAGAATTTCATGTAATGTAAATGGAATTATATATATGTTATGAAATAATAAGGTGTATTATTCATTTATCAAAATATCACATATTGTAAATTATCTTGTTTACCCTTAATTACTCATGTGTCTTCAGATTTATTGTATAAGTGTCATACACAAGAGAATTTAAGTCTGAAATTAGTAATTTAAAATAGTCCATAAAACGGGTACTTTATTTATGGTTTATCTATAGCTGCGGTCTATTTTATAGTTGTATGGCGACCTTGATCCGAGATCGTCCATGTGGTGACATGAGAATGAAGGTACCTTATATAATGTGATCATATAGGACTGAACCCAGATAAAAATGAATTTCTTATAATATCCGTTAAATAAAGAAATTCATTTCAATATACTAGATGGTCATATATAGATTGATCCGAATCATGAGTGTACTGCGAACTCTTGCATGGCTGGCTATGTCATTTGATTTACAAATGTGAGGTTGGTGTAGCAATCTCGACCAATAGCTAAGTGTGTAGTTGAAGACGTTTTACATAGATATGAAGTACACTCCTTCTTGTGAGAAGTATATGAGTATCTTCCTTGAGGGTTGATTTGATATTTGAACGATTAGAACACTCAAGTCTTTCTATTACGAATAGAAAAATTAACATTCATAATGGTTATGAATAAATCGTTCATTAGAGAATCAATGGTACTTAAGGTAAAAATAATTAGAGGGGTACAACAAACATTATGACCCGACTCTAATTATGAGATACTCTTGAATGGTCAATCCGTATGTAATGACTATATCGATGGACACTGACATAGTTCGGCTTATATTATCTATCTACGATAACGAAAGTGCAGTTTTGAGTTTTTAGTGGAACAACCTGAAGTTAATAATTAAGAATATTCTTTTCAAAAAAATAATAATAAGAATATTTAATAAAGAGTTTAATTAATATTCCAGGATTATTAGAGCTCGGAACTGTAGGTCCATTTGGTCCCCGTGCTAACTCGATATACTGTAGCAAATTAAATATAATCGGATAGTCCAATTATGTACTAACATATACATTATTATTAATGAGATTAATAATATATTTGTCACACATGTTACTTTATATTATGTTTAATATAAAGTCTTTATTAAATAAATGATTATGAAATAATCATTTAATATATATATATATATATATATATATATATATATATATATATATATATATATTAAAATGTTTAATATGTCATTTTAGAAAATAAAGGATTTTTATAATATGATATTAAAAATTATTTTTTCTTAAAAGGTAATTATATTTTTCGTTAAGTAACATTCTAATGTCATAAAGATGACAATTAAGCAAAATTTGGTGGTTACCGAAAATTTCAAATGAAGAGGAAATGGTTTCTTTTGTTTTTGACAATAAATTAAACCCTAAGTATAAAAGGAAAAGTAGTTTTCTTTTTCACCCTAATTTTTCATTTGACAAAATCCTAGCCACCTTTGTTCAAAGTTTTCTCTCAAGTGTTAAGAGAAAAAGTGAAAGAATAAAAACAAAATTAAAAATTCTGGTTTGATATTTTTTATCTCTAAAGAGTTTAGAGATTAGTTTGTGAGTTTAGCCCACACTAGTCTTTGTTGGTTGCGAGACATATCACGGAAGGTCATTTGGAGTTAGAACAAAATCTTTATCATATTCTTTTCTTGCATACACCCACAGCTGTGAGCAGAAAATCTGCTCACTGTCGCATGTCATAAGTTGTTTTCGGGCTCAGTTTTGTTTGGTTTTTGTCCAGAAAAATTACATAACATAAAATAGACATTTTATGGATGTTTTGGGGCTAATTTGGAGTGATTTAATCATCCAAAATAGTGGCAGAAAAATAACGACTAGCCAACGCAAAAAACAGTGATCTGTGTGAGTGAAAGAGAGTATTTTCGGTGTGCAAAACAATCTAGTTTTTGCACTGCTGTTCAGGGCTGAAAAATAATTAAAAACATAAGCGAATCAAAAAGGTTGGACAGTTCGGCCAAAGAGGGAGAAAGGCATAAATTTTTTTAAGGCTAATCCCAGGTGCCTAAGGTGTTTCCGCTGCGCTAGGAAAGTGTTAGGGTTTTGGCGCCGGCGCAGCGGAAGCTCACGGTTCGGGTGAAATCGTAATTTTATAACTTCTAAATTACCGAATAAATTATTCAATATCTAATATGATTAATTTATTCATATTTTACCTAAACATATTTATTCGATATCAAATAATGACATAAATAGTTAAGAAACATCGCGAAACTTTTACGAAAACATTTTTCCGTAAAATGACATAAAACACGTTTTTGACCGAACCGACTACCCAATACACATGAGGGCAGCCTAGGTCAGTCCCAACAGTACTAGGGCAGTTCATGGGATGCCCGAACAATGACTAATTTACTGTTTGGGCAGCCGTCACCCGGTTAGCTCAAAAGTCACCCGGTAACGCCGTTTTTCACAGTTTTCGCATATTTCAACTCCGAAATAATTTCCGGCAATTGTTCCAACACCCAAAACACATCCAATATATTTATATGACATCATTTTTATCATCATAAATCCAGAATTTCCAGATCTGATCCAGAAACCAAAAATGATAATTTTTTATTCTTTAATCCAATTTTCTTAACATTAATCAAATTAACCACAACACCAATCCAAGCCACCACAATGAAGCACCCAAGAATAATTATAGGCATTAAAAGAGTGGTCATAACACTCTAGAATGACAACATATCATCAAATGATCAAATTGAATAAATATTACAATAATATATTTCAGTTCTACTTCACACATACAATAAGCCCTCCATTCCATCTTCCAAATCCAAAACACCCAAATTCACAAGAAAAGAAGAAACCCTAGAGTCTATCTAAATGATCAATAACAAGAAACATGCTTTCCAAGGTTAGGGATATTGAAGATTACCTTTAATCTCTTAATTTCCTTGGGCTTTTTCTTGATTTTCTTTGCTTTTCTTTCTTGAATCATCAAACAATTTGAGATTGGTTTTTGGAAGTGAAAGAATCGGCCATGGAGTTTGTCCAAGTTAAAAGAAAAAAATTTTCTTTTTAAAATAGCCATGACCGACTTACTAGGGGGCATTTTGGTCATTTTATAAATTTAATTCAATTAAATAATATTAAGCTTTATGTTAGCAAATCAAATTTGCACACATTAAGCTTAATTAAAACATTACACATGTATCAATAATAATTAAACATATTACAAAATATTTATGTAATATGGATATTATTTAATTATTCAAATATTTAACATTTAAATATCTAAATAATTAATTATTATAATTATTATTATATATGTATTTTTATTTAAATTAAATAAAAAATACATATATTAATGGCATTTGTCAAAGTCTCATTTGACAATTAATCAATGTGTATCTAATCAAATTATATATCAAATACAAATATACAATAATTACGATTGACCAAAAATGCCCTTATGCATGTGTTTTCGTTTAACTGTTTAAATGATTCGAATTAACTCATTTAATCCGATGAAGTATTATGGATAATCTGTATTTTTCATAACGCGTTGCCCAAGTGCTCAACGAGTACACTTCATATTGTGGGACTCTCTAAGTTTAGGTTTATCAGTCACGAAATCTAATTTCGTGTCCATAATTCACCCACCCATGACTTATGACGACCACTGATAATCTCGTTAAACTATGCAAATCGAGGTCATTGCATACATATAATCCCTCCGTTACAGTCTATCCATATTATACCTGTGATATAGATAAGAACGTCAAATCTTTATGGTATAATACATTCGACTTTCAAATTTACGATCTCTAAATAACATTCGGAACTTGCTTCCGAAGTTATACCACGACCATGGATTTACTAGATCACAAACACGTGCAGGATACCTATGTCATGTACACAAGACTGACGTATTTTATCTTGATACGCACTGGGTATCATGAGCATCAGTCCCCACCCAACAAACAGGCGGAGGTCTGATCTAAATAGATCGGTGACGTGACTGCCATCAAAGTGTGGAGGATAACTTATATATCCACTGTGGTATCTCAAGTCGAAGGACCACTATGATCGCTTAACTCGAGAAGATTTCTATTGACGTTGGTCTACCATATATTAGGAAATCTTCAGTGAGTCATTCAGTGTTTATCAAATAAACACCTACATGTCTACACGAGGCTCCCAAGACTCATGGTTCATTGGGATAAACCATCGGACCAAGTCACGATATACGACATGCATTGGTCTCAGCAGATTTTACTAACTGATCCGTGTTAGTAAATCTCGACCATGAACTTTATTTAAGGATATACAACTTATAGTGACGCTTCCCAATGTCAATTATTGTTGGGGTTTCGGGCGATGGGCGCAGCGGAAGCGCGGTTCGGGCGAAATTGTAATTTCAAAACTTTTTCAAATTACCAAATAAATTATTCAATATCTAATATGAATAATTTATTCATATTTCACCTAAACCTATTTATTCGATATCAAATAACGACGTAAATATATATGAAACATCGCGAAACTTTTACGAAAAATGTTTTTCTGCAAAATGGCCTAAAAGGCATTTTTGACCGAACCGACCACCCAAAACTTATGGGGACTGCCCAAGTCAGCCTTGTTGGGGTTTTAAGGGGAATATCGGTAACGCAGCGGAATCGAGAAAAATCAAAATTTTCCGATTTCAAAACTTTTTCTCGGATCAATCAAATAAACTTATTTATTTAATTATCCAATTATCAAATTCTGAAAAATTACACAAGAGATCAAATTTCTTGGTAATTATCGAATTGCCCCAAAACTTTGTAAATTGATTATTTTAGTCCAAAAGTTGTCAAATACAATTTTGGATGATTCTAAATCATTTCTAAATTTTTTTTCAACACATCTACTGCATCAAAATTAGATTTCACACAAATCCCCAATTTTTCTGAAATTGCCAAGAGCACCCCCAATTTTCAGTTTTTTTGCAATTTGGTCCTTTTGTTCAAAAACAAGCCAAGATCAAATCCAATCAACCCAAAATTTTACATGCATCATATTCATACCATAATACATCACATATATGAAAAGCCCCAAATTTGGAGTGGGTTATGAACCCTAATTTTTCAATTTCATCAAATTGTCCAATTTCACCAAATTTACAAAATCCAACACTTTAATCCATTCAATACTTCACCAATCAAGCCTCACCACTTTGAAATAACTCTAGAACAATTCTAGGTCACCAAGGAGTGGCTTACTAACTCTATAATGACAACTTTGATTTTCAAAGAATCAAAAGTAAGCTTTTGAAACCATTTCAAGGCTACTTACATACACACATCTTTCATTCAAGTTCACAACAATTAAAACACAAACTATAAGTAGAGAGACAACATCAAAGCAACACAAGATGAAGCTAAACATGTTAGAAACATTTTTCATGTTGGAAGATTTGAAAGAAAACTTACAAAACCATAAGATTTCCAAGCTTTTCCTTCATTTCTTCAAATTTTTCTCTCAACTACTTTTGTGTTTCATTTTGTGACTTATGAATCCTTAAACCCTAAAAATGAAACAAAACAATATATACTCACCCAAATCAATCCCTTGGCCAAAATTGTAGTAAGAAAAAATATCTAGATAAATTTCATTTGTTTCATTTAAAACTTACTTTAATCAACTTGCAATTTGATCATTACATCTTTAATGAAAATTCAACAAGTCAACAAAAGCAACTTAAAAATATAAAAATTATATTTATATAGGTATATGGCCGAAAATTGATAAAAAAAAATAAAGGAAAAAATATTTCAATTTTAACAATTTAAAATAAATATCAAAGGAAGTCAAATCCAATTTGACTACCATTTCCTTTACTTTAAAGTCAATAATAAACACTTATAATCATTTCCTAACTTTATCGTTTGGTGAGATATTTATATTTTAATTATATTAATCATTTAACAATTAAATAATTAAATAATTAATTAAACACAAATATCTCAAATACATGTATTATATTTACTTTAAATATCTCAAATACATATATTAATGATATATGTCAAATACCTTTATTTGACAATTTATTAATGTGTATTTAATAATATCATATATTAAATACAAACACACATTAATTAGGAAACGACGGTTCGGCCCGTTCGCATGTATATTTCGTTTAACGTTTAAACAATTTATAAATAATCATCATTATTCATAAAAGTTGCCCTAGTGCTCTACGAGTATATTTCATTAGTGAGACTCTCAAGATTCAGGTATATCCGTCACAAAATCCAATTTCGTGTCCATAATTTACCCACCCGTAAATTATGACGACCACAGATAAACTAGTTGAATCATACAGGTCGAGGTCATTGCATACGTATAATCCATCCGTCACAGGTATCCAGATAATACCAGAGATATAAATGTAAACGTGAAATCTCTATAGGTATTATCCCGTCGACGTATCTATTAGCAATCTCTAAATAACATTCAGAACTTACTTCCGAAGTATACTGTGGCCACAGATTTAACAGACTGCTAATCATATATGGACTACCTATGCTCTGTACACAGAACTGACGGATCCTATCTTGATACACACATGATATCATGAGGATCGGTCCACACCCAACGAACAGGCGGAGGTCTGATCTAAATAGATCGGTGACGTGACTGCCATCTAAGTGTGGAGGATGTCTCATACATCCACAGTGGTATCTCAAGTCGAAGGACCACTATGCTACTCAACCCGAGAAGATTCTTATTGACGTTGGTGTACCATCCATTAAGAATCTTCGGTGAGTCATTCAGTGTTTATCCACTATAAACACCGACACGTCTATACGAGTCTCCAAAGACTCATGGTTCATTGGGTTAAACCATCATACCAAGTCTCGATATACGACATGTACTGGTCTCAATAGATTTGACTAACCGACCCATGTTAGTGAATCTTGACAAGGAACTATATTTGATAATATACATTTAGCAGTGACACTTCCCAATGTCAATTACAAACTAGCTTTGTAATTGTGTACTGCATTATATATTATCGGGCCTTTGTCTAATATATACATATCACTAAACAACATTTAGTTTCAATCTAATTGTAATCAGATCGAATATGTATATAAAAACAAGAGGTGCAACCATAAATAAGTAATATTATGGAAAATGGGATGTTCGTATTCATGAATCAGACATAAATACGGTCCGGATTGGTGCTTTGAGCACCAACCCCAACAATTTCTCCCACTTGCTCTAGTGCCAATCCACAGTATCATATACACATCTCAATGTGTATCGTATACTCATGACTCTCAAAAGCTCACCTAGCACTGAAGAGGTATGCAACAAGAAGTAGGTCTGCTATTACATATTGAGTTTGTCAAACAAACTCCATCGTTTCCCATAGTCAGCATCATTCATATTTTGTAGAATTTAAATTATACATTAATATGACTCTGATGCTACATCAATATTATGCTACAACTACTGAGTTGTCCAAGTATTTATGGATCAAATCCAAAATACTATGAAGACAACCGCAAGCACAACAACAATACAAAACTTCTAATTTATAAGGTCACTATGCAACTTCATAAGTCAATACTTCATAAGTTGCATCTAATTCCACTAAATAGTAGAATCTTTCGTGACACTCCCACTGCATCTTTTGTGACTCTTTATGACGTAGACTGTCTAACGTCATAATTAGTCTCAAAACTAATATGACCCTATTGGTTGCAGAATGTATTCTCCATGAATTAGAAACTCGTTCTTAATATCTCAAAGATCACAAAGAACGTGTTTCAAGATCCATCATATGGTCTATAGGATATCAAAATAACTCGTAACAATTACGATTAAATCGATATCTACAATCGCACATTATAAAGTATTTATTATGTCATCATCAAATGATACATAAGATTGATTAGACATTCTAATCTATATCTCTTTCGAAAAAGGAATCATCATTTACGAAAGATGAATACTTTATATAAGACACACAATAATTGTCCAACAGTTATACTAACTGTCATACATATAGCCTAGTTATGTCCTTTATTAGATCATATCTAATGCACGACTAATAGAAGTATCTCACAAGTCTCCAAGTTTTATATCATATATAAAACTTTATATCAAATATAACAGAGACTACTCCTACTGCTTTCACGGAGTAAAGAAGACTTAGGTAAATCTTTTACCTTACAAACATCTCATTATTACTATAATAATGATAATGTTGTTAGGATATATAACACTAGAAATTAATTTGTACGCTCCCACTAACCCTTCAAGCACATATGTATTCTCTATACTTTGACAAGATCAAACAATCTGACTTATATCAAAAATAGAGAATACGGATTTCCGGAAGACTTATCCGAGTCTACAATAGGCTCTATAAGCTAGCACACTAAATGCGATCTTAGCAGAACACAAACTCTAGGGCCATTCCAGAATGAACTCTTCAAACAAAGAAATCACAACTGATCTCTTATCTGAATAAGTCATTCAAAAAATGACACTTTGCATTCTTTAGCTAAAATGTACAGTTTAATATCAACATTAACTAATATATCTTTAATTGTTCAATTAGTGTGACTAGAGACAAGTTTCCTCAGAATCTACAATAGATTGCTGAGTATAACTTTTCTCACTGTCATACTGTAAAGGTCAAACCTTTAATAAGCTCACACTGCTTTCGCTGCGCAAACAATTAGCACATATCATGAACTAATTCATAATGAAAGCTTAATCAAGTTCAAAACTTGATCGTAGTAAGCTATGAACAATCTTAGATCTATGGTTCAATAGTGAACTTCCAGAATCGATATCAAATATCGCTTCCATTATAAGTTATAGGATAATTTTCTTCAATAAGAAAACAACAAAACCATTAAGTATCAAATACTCGTAAATGATTCTGTTATCCTATTGGACTTGTACGGAAGATGTATAAGGGTTGTTTCATCTTATTAATTACGTAGTTCCAATTATAGTTTATCATTCTCACATTGACTTCAATAAATCAAGTCCTTTTTACAATAATTAACATCTGATGTTACAAACCAAGTAATAAAACGATTTTATTACTTAGGATCGTAGGAAAGATATTTTATTAAATAGAATACAATATTCTATAAAATAGAATAAATGATAAACTCTTACTTAAACCTCCGAGGTGTAAGTAATTTCCATTATATAACTATTATATAAAAGAAATATTCAAATCTTAAACTTTTCAAGATTCGAATTTTCTACCTATACATATCATATATGTAACTGTAGAAAATAATGGAACATTAATTAAAGGGATGGATTAGTGTTACTGGAGCATAACCCCAAGAGTATTGAAAACTAATTCGGTAACACTCAATATCAATGAATCAAATCATATAAGATTCAATTACTGCCATTGACCAATTCCATCAAGATGGAATCGTGGAAGAATTATATTGAATAAGAATCATATTCATTGAATAACCTTAGAACTAATTGCTTTAAATTCATACGTTTGATCGTATCAAAGATCTTTGCACAATTCAAAGACATGTAATGAATTTTAATAATAGAGTTCTCACAAAAGTTCAGATTGAATATATTTGAACAAGTAAAAAATGTTCAACCTACGTTTCATCAGAACAGATTGAAAGTTCTTGATCATTTCAAGACGTTCAATATGTGTTCTTTTAGAAACACGTAACTAAGTTATGACAATTCATAAACTAAGTTACGAAGTAAAGAAAACTACCTTAAGCAATTACAATTCATTAAAACTACATACATCTAATGTATCAGTTTAATGAATCTGGTGGTCCAATGACAAATCATTGGTTAAACGAGATTTTAATCACCTTCCTGAATACAATATTCATTAAATGGATAAGGATTTGTGGTGTGATCTTGTATCAAACCATCCTTTACCATACGGAATAAACATCTAATGCTTAAGTGATTAAACTCATAAAGCACCGTTCTAAATTATTTATTTTACCGAATAATTTTTCTTAATGTTTATCTCTACGCCAATGACACTACTAGTTATATTTAAAATATATAACAATTGTTTATAAAGAACAAGTAACTATCCAATAGTTGCGAGTTCCGATATCAAATATCAAAACAATCGTTAACTAATATTTTTAAATAACTAGATGGGAGATTTGGTATCCAATACCTATAGTTGTAGTATTGTGAAAATCGATATTTTCTATACACAACTATACGCATCTGCTTTCTTTAGCTTTACTATTTGCATTCAACTATTCACAGCAATTGTAAATAATTGATTAGCAAATTGTATGAGACACATTGCCTCTAAAGGTCATTAAGGCTAAGAAACGTCATTATTAGATAAACAAATACCTAATGGGGCTTTCTTAATACCAGTCAAGAATCTCGAGACATGAACTAATTCAAGTCAATTCTTACTGTATAAGAAACTATTCTCTCTAAAGTATTATATCCTAAAAGGGATATCTATCTAGATTATCTATCATGACTTAGAAACTAAGTCATTAACCATCTTGATTTTTGAAGAAAATCGGAACAATAGTTCCCGATGGTTTAGACCAATCTAATAATATCCTAGTCTAGTAGTATCTAGAACATATTATAGGATAACTGCAACTAAGAGTCAAGTCAGATAACATATCAAAATATTTGTGCAGTGAATTAAAAGTTTAATTCTATCTAATATAGATTAAGGAAAACAAATAAGCGGCTATTTCCATAATAATAAAAACTGCCTAAGTTAAGGAATATTTTAAACTTAGCAGTGCCTCCCACTATTTTACGTAATACCGTAATCCCCAACGAAAAAACGAGAATTCAATAATTAAATCGAATTTCATAATGGGAAGTGGACCCCATGAATATATTTCAACTCACAGCAGATGCACGGTCTCGCCTACGTATATTCACAGGTAGACAACTCATTTGTCAATCACTCAATAGTGACTCCGAGGTTCTGGTCCTGGTCGTTTCTCATTGTCGCTGTTGTAGGCACTGCATTTTTGCATATAAGTCCCTATGATGAGTCTCATTTGGAGACACTACCTTTTAAGTCACGGAAGTCTCGGGAAACGGACATCGGAAGGGGAAATTCAGAATAAGTATGTCATTGGATTTATTTCACAAGTTCACTGTTTTCGTTCGTGCTGTGTTCGTTATCACGTTCGAACGTCAAGCAGATTGCGGGCATTCGTGTAGCGTTCGAATAGGCGTTCGAACGGTGTCGGTATTTCTGATTTTGCTGCTAGCCTCACACCCAAGCCCAATTAGCCCACCAAAGCCCATAAAACACATCCCAATTAATAAAACACATATTTAACACATGACAAAAGTAAATAAAATCTAAAAATCATATACCAATTTAAAATAAAATCATGCCTAATTAAAATCAATCAAAAATATTATATTCCTAACTAAACAAATTGTATGCCTAATCAAGACAAATGAAATATATGAACTTCCTAATTGAGCATAATTTTGTCCATTTTGATATGGACTGTAAAAATGAGACAGAAAACGGATATTGGGTACCTTCAATTTGTTCATCAGAGTGCAGTATGCAGTATGCTCTAATTCTATTAGTGAGTAATGAATTTTTCTAACCCCATTTCCACAAGCTCATTGGTTTATATCGGGTTATAATTACGTAGGTACCGATCTTTAACGGACAATTGTCGATAACTGAATTGTCCTTGAGAAGTATGGTGTACACTTGGCGTGATGCATACTCTAATATAGCATAAGTGTAATCACACATGTTATTTTGCATGCTAAACCATGCTTGCATGTTAAGATAAGTGATTGTCATTAAAGTCCACTATTCTTAGACGGGGATATATGTAATATCATGCACTCCGGAATACTTATATAGAAGTCGGAATGCTTCCGATGTATTATGATGGGTTCTGGATTAAATCCTCTCCGGAATAGATCCAGATCGGATGAGACTCAGCTCAGAGCTTCTCCACTCCGAAATGATATGGCCTCGAAGTAATGTTACTCCCGGATTGGGGCTTAACCTCTTCTGTCAAATCATAGTCTCTCTGAAAGTCTTCGGACATCGGGGGTCAACCAAAGCTTTCCTGTCTACTAGTATTTGTAGTACAATAACAGGTGTCACCCTCATACTGGACCTGAGTATGCTTGCAGCAATTCCACTGAAGAGGCATAGACTCTACTGCATGTCGACATGTGTCCCTGAAACCAAGTTAAACTGAAATTTGACAAAAATCAAATGGTTCCAAACTCTCAAATCAAACATTTTAGAAACTAAATCGAAATTTAATAAAAATCGAATCTGAAATGTACACTTCTAAAAGATCGTTGTTGTATTTTTTACTGTTAATGTTAGAAAGAAATGGACCTAATAAATATTTATGTAAAAATAAAGACCTAATGGATAATTAATTTTTAAAAAAAAAAAAAATTAAGGAACTAGAAGACATTCTCCCTTTAATTATTCGGTGAGGAAGGTAGACACGTAGTTTAATTGTTTAGTTGATAAATTATTAGACAATTACAATCTTCATGGAAGATATTTCCAATTGCTTCTGTCGACAAACTTATATATAGGCCACATCGTCTAGTTCGAGATAATATATGTATTATCTCATCTTTTTTTTTTACAAGTATTCCGTACTTCCGAATGTTATTACGTGCACCGATCTTATATATAAATGCCGAAAGTTAAGTAATTTCATAATTAGTCTAAAACTTGAAATAATAACAGTGCTAATAATAATTACAGTTTTTCATACAAAACTCACTTAAAGCACTGTCCTTGCAGTTCACCAGCTCGGCAAGTTTGAGGCAAGCCTTGATGATCTAATCAGAGTGGACTGATATTGAAGAACAAATCGAAGGCAATTATAAACAATAAACAAAATTGACCTAAGCAATTACATATAACAATTACATTGCTAATTTCCTTTAAACCTTAAGCCTCCTCCCCATAAGCAAAATATCTAATCAGAAATTATCTAAACAAAGTAGCCTGTCTCCATTCAACTTTATGACCATATATAATCACTGGAATAATTCTGGGAAAGACCACATTATGAATTTTGCAAAAGTGTCGGACTCCAAAAACTCGATATGAGCAGCCCTTCCAATTATTGTGTTAAGGTTCTTTCCGTAGGCTGAGGTATCAAAGTTGACATCACAGCGCATAAACACCCGTTGCTCGGAGGAGGAAGGGGCCCGTATCTGGTCCAAGCAATTATTCAGCATCTCCAGAAATACTTTGCCCTTTTTCGAGCAGTCCCATGAAGCTGCCTTGCACAGTTCAATTCTGGCCGAATGATATGGAACATAACCATCCTGAGACACAATTACAAAATATTAGCAGTAAAGGTAGTAGGAAAAAGCTTGTAGCAATAGTTAGAAAAATGCAAATTCCCATTTGATTTACTATCAGCGAGTGAACCAAACTCTTTTCATTATCTCTCTTCTTACAATTCCATAGTCAGCTAGATGTTATGGGTGGGGCTACTTGCAAACACAAAATTCTCTCTACACCTCTTTTTCACTAAAATTTGTTACAAAAATACCTGTGAATGAATTTATTTTTCAAGACAAGAAACATCTTTGACACCAACTCAGCCTATCTTTTAGAACACAAATGAGATCTCAATCATTCACATAAACACAATGGTAATAAATAAATAAATAAACTTGGAGATTCATGAAGATCACCCCACAGTTAATATAACCAAAGATGATTCTTCCGCATCTGTTAGGGACCAATTATGGGATTCAAGGCTGCTGCTGCCTGCTGCTGCAGCAGGGAGAGGGTGGAGTGGGCTTGGGCCAGAGAAACTTGCTAACATCCACAATGAGGGGACAACAAGAATTGGTGAGCAAAGGTACAGAGGCGGTTCCACATGATGTGCTGACGTGGAAAATGGCACTTACAAAGCATGTGGGGTGTGAAGGACTTGAAAAGGAAGAATTTAAGGGAGTAAGGGTATCGTGAGGGGGCATGTTTTTGTCATTTTTGCTATTGTGTGAGAAGTGTGGGCAGGGACATACCAGCAGTGGCTGGTGCCATGTGTGCCTGAGTCTTTTAGTGGTCTTAATCATTTGTTGTAAGGGAAATCTGGGCTAATGTTTCTTGTTATGTCTGTGTAAATATCCAATTGCCTTTATCAAACTTGATCATATTTATTCTACAATTTCTCATTACTGTCCTCTGCGATTTACAATTATCAAAATGCCCTATCAATTGGTTCGACCTGCCGGATCCGACTGAAGGGAAATGGATTCCATAAAAATGGAGGCTAGAGTAGAAAATCCAGAAAAAATCACCGGGATAGTTGAGGGAGAAGTCAAGGGTTTAAGGAGGGATGTAGAACATTTGTCTTCTTGTTTACAAACAACAGATGGAGATATAAAAGAAATCAAAAAACAAATTGGGGCGATTGGGAACTTAAACCAAAAATTTGAAATGATGGATGAATTTTGTCAATATATGATTAAATGGGTGAAGGAAGAAAAGCCAGATTATGTAGTACCACCTGCAGTAAACCAGAGGTTGTGTTTTTCCTCTAAACCAGTGAGGAGCCAACTTGAATGGGCCATGTGGATGGCCTAGAGAAAAATTGGATGGAGGAAGATAACATTGAGGAAAAAGTAGTGAGTGAAACCACTAAGAAAATTGCTTGGCAAAGAGAGGCGAGATCATCTGGGTGGATACGATCGTGGCAAGTGACTGGCCAAACAATTGGAGTTCCAACCAGGACCAATGGTTTAGGGACTGGGCCGAAATCAAATGGGCTAGAAACGGCAACAAGAGAGGCAAGTGAGGGAGCGACAGCAGTGGCGGCGCTGACAAAGCCACAACCACAAGCACAGCCGCACAAACTTGAGAGGAAATGGACGTTTTAGTTTGACAACATATCAAAGCCCAAACAGGGCGCTGCATGGGGCTCCTCTATGTGTAACGTCTACACTTTTGATACTATTGAAGAATTTAGGTGTTTGTATGAACAGATATTCAAGCCCAGCCAGATGCCTATGAATGCGGATTACCATATGTTCCAAGCGGAAAATGAATCCAAGTGGGTAGATCCTGAGTGTGCGAGCGGAGAGAAGTGGTCTAACACCAGCAACCGTAAGTCTAACTTTGATACCATGTGGCTTGAAACAATGATGGCCCTGATTAGAGAGCAATTTGATGAGGCTATCAAGTTTGGTACAGATACTGAAGTAATGATGGGAACTTCATTGATAAACATGTATGCTAAATGTAGTGATATATTTGCTTCGAGTAAAGTGTTGATGAAATGCTTGGGAGGAATGTGGTTACATGGAACATGATGATTGGTGGGAACGTAAAACATATGAGTAAAGATTTTGCATTTGGGTTATTTGGTCAGATGTTGGTAAGAACGGAAGTAACTTGAATAGAGATGATTGATGGGTATGCAAGCAATGGAGAGATGAAAGCTGCTAGAGAACTTTTTGAGGTGATGCCACAAGGAAATTACTTGGTGTGGACATCGATGATTTCGGGGTATTTTAAGAGAGGTGATGTAGAGGAAGCTAAAGCTATGGTTGATCGAATTCCGATTAGGAATTTAGGGAATTGGAATTCATTGATTTATAGACTAGCGCAAAATGGTATCTATGAGGAGGCATTGGAAGTTTTTCGGAAAACGCAAGGTGAGAGGTTCGTGCCAGATGAAGTTTCTCTTGCAAGTGTTTTATCATCATGTGCACGGTTGGGGTTGTGGCATGCTGGTAGAGAAATGCACAATATGATTGAGAAGAAGTGGATAAAGCATAATCCGAGGGTTTTGAATGGATTGGTTGAAATGTATGCGACGTGTGGGGATTTAACAAATGCAGTGTTGATTTTTGAAGGAATGGCTCATAGGAATCGTGTGTGTTGGAACTCTATCATCTCAGTTTTTGCTATACAGGGACAATGCAAAGAGGATCTTGAGTTTTTCAGTAGAGTGGAGATCTCAAATGAGAGGCCTGATAAGATCGCATTTTTGTATGTTCTTTCTACTTGTGCACATGGGGGTTTGTTGTTGAAGGCTTGGAAATTTTCTCAAAGATGGAGAAGTATGGGTTGGCACCAGGAATTAAGCATTATGGGTGATTGGTTGATCTTAAGGGGCGTGCTGGAAGATTAAAAGAGGCTTATGATTTGATCAAAGGAATGCCAATGAAACCAAATGATGCACTTTGGAGAGCTCTGCTTGGAGCTTGTTGGATTCACGCAGACATAGCCAAGTTATGTTATGGCATTAACATTGATATTACATCATCGAATATGGCTCTGCTATGCTGTGCCTCTAATTATCTTGAAATGACTGAAGATTTTTCACAAGATAATTTTGATTCTCGAGCCAAAGAATATCTTAAGTGTATTGTTAGCAAGAACCTTGAAATCTGTGTTGAAGTTCTCCAACAATGTGAGAACCTACTCCCTCTTGCTGACGAGCTAAAAATAGTTAAGCCTCAAAGGGTAGAGCAGAGCAAATTGCTTCAAGTTTCTTGCGCCTGGAGTATAACAGCTCAAGGAGACTTCATATGTTCTCCAACAATGTGAGAACCTACTCCCTCTTCCCGAAAGTATTGGTGCATCTTTTATGAATTATGCACAGAAGGAAATGACAAAGAAATCTAGCCTATGGAATTCAACAAACCGGACTAAGGTTGATTCAGTTGCTGTTTCAAGTGGCCATGAAAGACAAGTGGACGAGATAATCATCAACTTGTTGCCTGTAGAGAAGCTTGCGATTCCCATCAATTTCTTTTTTGGGATTTTGCAAAGTGCAGTGATGCGTGATTGCACAGTCGCTTGTAGGCTTGAGTTAGAGAGAAGGATTGCTTCCCAGTTGGATAATACTGCGCTTGATGATCCATTGCAGGTGATACCTTGTTTGATGTCGACACAATTCACAAAATATTGGTAAACTTTGCACAGCAAGAAGATAGTGAAGATGATGCATCTGTTTTGTTTCAAGTCGCAAAAGTGGTGGACAATTACCTTGCTGAGATTGCTACTGATGCAAGGAAGGATGGGGTAACAAAGCCTGTGTCGGCTAAGTTGGTTGACAAAACGGAGGGAGAACGCAGCGCCTTAGTTGGATCGAAATCCATTCGGGCTCAACAAAAAATGCACTCATAATTTGGAGTTGAGGACAAATCCAATGTTATGGAGGGGGGCAATGTTAGAGACCAATTATGGGATTCAAGGCTGCTGCAGCAAGGAGAGGGAAGAGTGGGCTTGGGCCAGAGAAACTTACTAACATCCACAAAGAATTGGTGAGCAAGGGTATAGAGGCGGTTCCACATGATGTGCTGAAGTGGAAAATAGCACTTACAAAGCATGTGGGGAGTGAAGGACTTGGAAAAGAGGAATTTAAGGGGTAAGGGTATCGTGAGGGAGGGCATGTTTTTGTCATTTTTCTGCTATTGTGTGAGAAGAGTGGGCAGGGACATACCAGCAGTGGCTAGTGGCATGTGTGCCTGAGTCTTTTTGCGGTCTTGATCATTTGTTGTAAGGGAAATCTGGGCAGAATATGCTTGTAGGGATTTCTTGTCAATATCTGTAATGTTTCTTGTCATGTCTGTGTAAATATTCAATTGCCTTTATCAAACTTAATCAGATTTATTCTCCAATTTCTCGTTACTGTCCTCTGCGATTTACAATTATCACACTGCCCTATCAGCATCCTTCAATGGAATGGCCCAATGGAAAATTTTCGACAGAACCAAAACGGTAGAGTTTACAGGTGTGGGAAAAATGCCCCAGACTGAATGGAACCGAACCATTTTCAGATTGGTTTGGTGTTCTGTTTTAATTTGGTTCAGAACTCTCTAAACTGATTGGTTTCAGTTCTAGAGGAAACTGATGTTTGAATAGAGCCTGTATTTCCTACACCTAGTTTATATGTAAAGCTCATATTCATTAACACCTTAAGAGAAAAGAGATAGAAGAAAGCTAGAGCAAAATATAATTGGATTGTCATCACCCTGTGAAGTTTTTTTCTTCTAAACTCTTAGGATTTTCTCATCTCCAAACATATATTGAGGGCCTTTAAAACAACAAAATAAAGGCGAAATTGTATAAAGATTGAAATATATATACCCATATTTCTGAACAGGAGATATATATAGGTACATTAGTATTGGTAGGAAATATTGATGCAAGAAAACCTGTGAGTAGCTAGTATCAAGATATTTAGTCTTATCAAACCCATATTTTCCCCCATGATCACCAGCCAAAAAACAGAAAAGGACAAGAGGAAAAGCAAATCGCATGAGTTCAACCATAATAAACACTATGAAATGGCTTAAAACAATTTCTGAAAGAAAACTTATCTTCAGATATAGTGTGCAAATGGGTATTACCTGGGGGGAAGATAGCAGAATTATATGCCTAAAATTCTCCAGTGTCTTCTGCTGAAAGAAGAAACATAACTATTTTAGAGCCTTGGCAATAAGTGATAAAATTTCTGAAAAACCAAATGTCTTCTTGTACAAGATCCATATAGTACATTTAAGTACCTTAGAAAGTTTGTACAAAAAAGTGTTTTTGAGATCAGGATCATCTGTGAAAGTGAGCTGATGAATGCACTGTGTACTCTTCAACTTCTTCAGAAGCCACATCCCAGAGTTGAATAAAGAGTTTGAACTATAAAGATACCCCAAATGTGGACCAGATACAGAAACATATGTATTCAGGTATCTTAGGTATGGTTCCATAATACTATCTGCAAAAGTAGACCACATATCAGCACCATGCCACCATATCAAAAACTAATGGATAAAAGAAGTAAAGCATCCCAGCCATGACCATGTACCTGCTAATGCTGCTCTAATAATGACATTTCCAATAGAATGGCCAACGAAATTGAGCTTGATGCTTCTTAGGCCAACAGTTCGTGACACTTTATCCATTTTCTTTTTAATAAAAGAAATCACTTCTTGAGCCAGCCTAAATCCCATTTCTCTAAAGTCTCCGGATGTTTTTTCTTCATTTCCCTCCGACATGAGAAAATCTATCTTTGGATCTATTAAAAGCCACTGGTTACGAATAAGGCGCAAATCCAGATGATGTCCCTATTATGTTTGAACACCAGCATGTAAAGTCAATCTAGTAATACATGCTTCAAACTAAATGTAGTATAGAACATGAATGATACCATAAAGAAACATGTGTTTTGTGACAAAGGAACATATGCTCTGAAATAAAGAAAACATCATTATAAGTTATGTGACCATTTATTTATGGGTTAACACATATGGCATTTTACTGTGTTTTTTATGACCAGGGAAATAAAAATAGAGATAACAATATATATATACTGAGCATAAGCAACAGTTTCATTTGTGAATCTAAATAAGTACTTAATAGCAATTACAAACTCAAAATTGTAAGAAAACTTTAAGAGAAGAGAAATTAAGAACCAAAGAGACAAAGCAACATTATCAACAAATCTAAGAAAGAAACCATAAAGAGTAAACTTGCCTGAAACCCGTGAACAAAGACCACAATCTTCACTTCACGACCCTTTTGTGGCTGACTAGCACCACATGGCTTTTTTCCAGCTTCAGAGCTAGATCCTGCTTGTGAGCCAAGCATATCTATCACGTCCACATTTCTAAAGTACGAATTTTCACTAAATGTACGACGCGGAGCATTCATGACTCGCTCCACGATTATAATAGGAATTCGGGAAGGGTCTCCAAATATAAACATGTCTTGAATAAATCGATTGTTGATCTGCACGTGTCAAATTCTCCCGTAAAACTCCAACATACATGGAAAATAACAGCCAAAACGCACTTCATGTAAGAACAATCACGCACCTTCATTTGTGCAATGCTTCGACGATGAAGCTCTGCACGCATAGCTGCAATCTGGGCAGGCTGTGCAGGAAACAAGAAAATTCCAGATTCAAAGACTCGTTATTGAAAAAATTAATTTGTGGATATCAATGAAAGACGAGATAGAGACATCATGAACATGTAGAACAAGAGTATATTTACATCATTATTCAACTTCAACAAACTTGAAACTCTTTTTTGGACACCATTCTTGGAGGACTCGTCAATACCACTATTTATATAATGGTGAGGCATCTCAACCTTAGAGTACACCATCCATATTGACCATTCAGCTCTCCGATCCTTAGCCCACGTGTCACGCAAATATTTCAGTATCTTCCTATTGTTAGCCCTGGAATGAAGTGACATATCAATACAGATCAAGATGTGTAAGCACAAAAAAGGTAATATCCAGAAATACGACTCTTCCTCTATTAACTTATAGCTAGAATAGATAATAAAATCAATCACTTTCTATCCAAAGATCTCAAGAAGGTTGTTGAAAGCTTAAACAGAACCCAGCAGCTTCCTTGGGTGAGTTAGAGTATAATAAGCACCAACTTCAGCTCAATAATCCAGAAATTTCCCAATCTAAAACCTCAACAGCCACTAATGGCATATTGGCCAACCCAATCTACCATGGCTTATTGCTCCAACAGTATACATCCTCATGGATGTATGTGCAGCACAAACAAGACCAACATCACATAAGACAAGCCAAATCAAAGATTCAAATATGTCATTACATCATCGTAATGTTGATCACAGTGAACATGTTGTCAACAAAAATCAGAATCATCCTGGAATGAACCTAAAAATTATATAAAAGAAATCCAACCCACTCAATATAAATTTGCAAAACTCAATAGCATTGATTGTCACTTGCTGACCACCATGAACTGCACCTATACAAAATGAATAATAGTATCCCAATTGATGTGGCATACGATGAGCTTATTAAAAAAGTGTCATGTATTTGCCAGTTAGCTACCTTATCTTTCTACATCCATGTGGTGGTTTCTATGAATACCAAGTGTGATACAAACTTTGTATTTGCATTAGTACTCATATTAAATTCATAAAAAAAATATCATTCATGAAGATATTTAACACAACATGCATCAGAAATTTGAGAAATGCAAGGTAATAGTAATTAAGTTTTTTGGAGAAAAAAAAGCACTTGCTATGAAAATCCACCATGTCCTTGACTGTCCAAAATAAAACACACACTTGACTGTCAAAAATAAAATGTATACAGCAAAGCTCAGCATAATAGAAAAGCTTGGCTGGTGAGTCAAGGTGTCGGGCCTTTTATCTAATATCACCAACAAAGAACTCACAATATAATTGTAAATCCCTTTACAATTTGCAAATCACACCAGATATGAATTTTTTAATTGTTAGAGAGATGCCTATACGAAACTAATGCTGTCAATGAAAATAGTCGATTCACCAAACATATCAGCTATTGATTACTTCAGAATTTAAAGTGGATGTCTGAATGCAGTAGTAAAGATGTGAAGTTAACACAAACCTGTGGAAATTCAGAAACGTGTTCCACAAATAGAACACTTGATCGCCTAAAAAGTCAAAAATCTTCAATAGATCACCATTTGATAAGGTGTAAAGCGATCCATCACTTTGAAAATCCAGAGTACCAGTTACTTTCTGTTTAAGAACATAACAAATTGCTAGTTTATAATAGACCATAAAACTTCAGAGATTGGAAGCTAAACCTGGATAAACTACTTGACGAATAAAGCAATGACCTCAAAACCATTTTGCGGCAATTCTTCTGAAACTTTACCTCCTACAGTCCCCGGATTTGCTTGCAAGATAGGATGAAACAACTTCATACCATCCATTCTGGATGCAAACTCAGTCAAATCAATAGCTTTGTTTATTCCTTCACTAAGTTTTTGAAGATCTTCAAGCAATGTGTTAAAAGAATTCACTAGTGCTTTAACAAGCATGTCCGGTTTCACATCTACAGAAGCCACTGGACCCAAAGCCTAGTCAATCTCAAAAACAGTTAATACATGAAAATGATAATTTGTGAAGAAATAGTGGCAAAACTAGCTAAAAGCTAGAAGTATTTTAATATGTGAGAATCACCAAGCTCGAGAATGAATCTTACAAAGGAATCAAAACTCTGGCAGATTTCCAATATTCATATTGTAGATGTAGACAAAAATAGTATTTGTCCAAACAGGATCTATTAGCAAGAGTTCAAAGTGATTGAACTCTATGCAAAATCATAAGCAACTTAAGGAATGATCAAACAAAAATTTTCCAAAAAACCATGAATACTAGCAAAAATAGAACAGAAAGACAAGCTTGGGTTAACTACATTTTATAAACATGATAGACACATGCTCGAGTATGCATGAACATGCATATACAAACAGACAAATGAATGCTACCACCATCAAACAGCCTATACTAAAAGACAAATGATGCTAACCCATACATGCCCATGGATGCAAGAATGTTACAACAAATTTTTTTAATCAAGGAACAGTGTACTGAAAGCCTGATTCAAGTGTATTGAAGAAGCAAAGAAGTAAGCACACATATAGTGACATAATTATGAAGTCGAAGGAGCAGAAGAAATCATGCTTGACCAAAATTCAAATAAGATGATTGAATACAAACATTCAATGCGTAAAAAATATACTTGATTAGATCCATCAGTACTTCCACCAGCAACAGCTATGCTGCCAGAATGACTGAAATAATTGACCAATATTGCACAAATGATTAGTTTGCAAACAATTGAAAATAAATAAATAAACAGAGAGAAAAGGTTACAATACAGGTGTGATTATGACCAGGATGTCTATAATAGAAACTAGAATATGTGACAGACCTGGGTACCTTCGATGAGGGTGTGAGAGAACCAGCTTTCAGTAGACTGACATGAATGCTAACATCAAGAAGCACGACATGGAATGCATCAAAATGAACAGGGCAATATGAATGCAATCCTAAAAGAGCTTTAGGAGGAATCCGAAATTCATGGATTGCAGCAGGAGAAGAATCCAAAGAAACCTGCAAGCCAGGCCTGCATATAGGCATCATTGCAATCAGGGTTTGACAATTAAAAATATCAAACACCCGATAAAAGAGCATTAGCTTCAATTTAGCATCAACTAGATGTGCAAATACCAGAAAGAGAGTCCACTAAACTCACCCATTCTCTGTGATTGGAGCGTGCATAAGCTCAAACTTCAAAATAACAGCAGAAGTAGGTAGACCCTATAAATGAAAAGTAAGATCAATATCCCAGATATGATATCAAAAATACTAAATACAGATGGTCAAAAGGAACATACTGTTATTTTAAAACAAATTATTACTGAATCTTCCTTGCTAAATTATGAACAGAATATTAGAATTATTGGACTTGTAAACTTGCAACAAATCAAATGATTCTAATAATACTTCTTTATTTATAATTTAATGCCCAACATTTGCATCCTCTCACTCATAAGGAATAAAATATGCACCATTGCCTCGTCTCAGGATGTAAACAAGCCAACTCTGGTGATATCACCTAAGAGATCTTCCTTAGAGGCTATATGCTACATTGAATTCTATTTTATGCTTTGTTTCTGTTGAGCTCTTTATTTTTCATTGCCTCTATGGTTCGATTTGAATTTCTGATTCAAGAGGCAAAAACCTAATCCATGATTTCTTGCAGGTTTTCCCAGTCTGTTTCTTTTTCAAAAAAGAAAAAAGACTTTTGTGTCTCAATGGGAGAGAGAAGGAGCTACCTTGTATTTACCAGAAGATAGACTGAATGAAATCAGGATAGATAAAAGAATATCCTGTCTTGCATATTTGATCCGGAAAGGCTGGGTTGAAAAACTATTTGCCCTATCATCAATCCTCCATACTCCATATATATCATCATAACCTAGTTCAGGAGCTGCAGCTCAAACAAATGTCACTATGTTTTAGATTTTAGCTCTCATTTCACTATTTAAATGAAGCAAATGATAGCTCAATGACAAACCAACAAGAATGAGAAAAGTATCAAAACCATCAGTAATTGCACAGATATCTTGAAGAACTGAAAATTTAAATCATTTTGCAGGTTTAACTGAGACTCTAGACTGTGAAGTACAATGCAAAGTTAACCATATGATTAAATCATATTCATCACAAGGACTGCCTTTTTATTTTTTATTTTTTATTTTTTATTTTTTATTTTTTATTTTTTTATGTTTTAAGATAATTTATCAAGAACAATTTGGGTAAGCACCAAGAATTTTTCAACACCTTAAAATTATGACCACTTCAATTCACTTCTTAAAAATAGTAGAATACAACCAACATGAGTTTTATGGAATTACCTTCATATTGAACAACTCTTGCCGGAGTTGCCAAAGTAACACTATTCTCACATCTCATGCTAATCTTAATTTGATACCATCTAAACAAATCACAAACGAAAAGATTCATAAGTCAATGAAAAATTTTGTAATCAAATGAATGATTAGAAATAAGCCTACCCTTGTTGGAAAAGGTCAAGGTTGTGAAACCGGTGAATGTAAACACCAATCTCTTGAACAGTCTTGAACATGACCACCAGCTTAACCTTAGCTGAAACCGACTTCTCATGCGACAATTTCTTTTCAGGTTCACTTTTATGGTTAACACCAATTAATCATAGTAAGCGCCGAAACATCCAAAACTTGCATCCCTACTTTTTTAAATCCAAAATAATCAAATTCAACACTGAGTTCTGAACAACCACATAGTAACCTGCAGAAACACACCCCCTTTTTCACTCCTAATATCAAACTCTATATGAACATTCACATTCTATGATTCTCCAACTAGAAGTGTAGTCATAAAATAAAGCTGCCTACAGCTAAAGAGAGTAAAAACTTTGACATTCATAAATATATGTCTAACTTCACATGCACGAGGAAATAATTAAAGCAACCAAAGAATTTGTTGTAGCTAGTAACTATCATTCTTTTCTTTTTCTTTTCTTTTCATATTTTTTTTAAGTGAACTCTCATCCTAAATATTTTAAAAACACAATGCCAATACTAAAAATTTGCAATTTCAATTTTCATCAAATCCAGTTATATAAAATGACAACAATGAGGCGACGCAACTAAATTAGCATTAAATTAAATAAATAATTACCAAAAATAAAGGTCAAAGCTGACTCGCTGAAATTAACAGGATTATCAAATAGACGTTGATTAGAACAATAATGAGATTCATTCAAATTTAAAAAATGGATAGCAATAAATGAGAAATTAAGCAAATGTAAATAACATAAAAGTGACGAAGAACAAACCTAAGCTTCAGATATGCATAAGGAATTTAGAATTAGAAACAGAGTTAGGGTTTCATTATTAATCATTGAAGCTTTGGTGGGTTAAAAAGAAGAAGAATGAAAGATCTCGGTTCCGTGAATTGCGCGATTCCAATTCAAGTTTGTTTCCTTTTGATAAGAAGTGTTAGATTTGTATTTTGTAGTCGTTGATTATGCAAAATTACGATGATGTCCCTTTTTTTCCACTTCTATAACGATGTCCATTTAGTCGTAACGTCGTTAAGTAGATCCATGGAAATGTTGAGTTTTGCCGTTTGCGCCAAAAACGATAACGGACCCTATCGCCTGATGTTCCCGCCCGTTTGGTATAACATGCGCCTTTTTTTTTTTTTTTTGAATGTATAACATGCGCCTTTAAAAGGCCGGAATAAGAACAAATGACCCACTCTGAAATATACAAATGCTAAGCAGACTCCGATTTTATTTAAATACGCCCAGAATAAAGTTAACCAACTACTAATAAAAATTTATTGGAAAACTAACCACACAAAATTTTTCTTTAAAAAAACAAAACAAGAGTTTTTTTAAGTGAGTCAAAATGTGTATATTTCGATACTATTATACTTTATCGAAAATCATTGGTTTACTAAGTTTTAAGTTTTGAATAAATGAAAAAGAGAACTATGGATAGCAAAAATCCTTAAGAATATGGGATCTACGAGTTTGGATTCGTTGATTGGACAAATCGATGTGGGTATTGTCATTCCCATATCATACCAAGTCTATTATCGTAGAAAAAAAGAGATGAAAAAATGTTAACGAGAATGGTAAATACTACTTTTCCGTTTAATACAATTTAGTCATCGACACACTCTTTGTACAAAATATTATGCACGAACTAATATGTTATTCTAGTGTTGATTGAAAAATTATCATAGATTCATATCGATTAGCATAATTTATATTGATGGTAGGGTGGTTGGTGATAATTTGGAAAATTGAAAGATACTAAAGCAGAACTTATTAGGGTTGGTGCTTGGAGCGCCAATCCGGATCGTATTTATGTATGGTTCATGAATACGAACAATTCATTTTTCATAATATTACATATTTATGGTAGCACCTCTTGTCTTATAATAAAATTAAATCTGTTTAGTCATATGTATATATTAGACAACGATCCGATGATTACAACGTAGTGTGCAGTTACAACATATGTTGTAATTCACATTGGAAAGCGTCATTATAAGTTGTATATTCTCAAATAAAGTTCATGGTCAAGATTTATTGACACATGTCGATTAGTAAAATCCGCTGAGACCAATACATGTCGTATATCGAGACTTGGTCTGATGGTTTATCCTAGTGAGCCATGAGTCTTCGGAGACTCGTATAGACATGTAGGTGTTTATTTGATAAATATTGAACGACTCGCAGAAGATTTCCTAATATATGGACACCGATGTCAATAGGAATCTTCTCGAGTCGAGTAACATAGTGGTTCTTAAACTTGGGATACCACGGTGGATATATGAGTTATCATCCATACTTTGATGACAGTCACATATTCTCAAATAAAGTTACTGGTCAAGATTTATTGACACATGTCGATTAGTAAAATCCGTTGAGACCAATACATGTCGTATATCGAGACTTGGTCTGATGGTTTATCCTAGTGAGCCATGAGTCTTCGGAGACTCGTATAGACATGTAGGTGTTTATTTGATAAATACTGAACGACTCGCAGAAGATTTCCTAATAGATGGTACACCGATGTCAATAGGAATCTTCTCGAGTCGAGTAGCATAATGGTTCTTAAACTTGGGATATCACGGTGGATATATGAGTTATCATTCATACTTTGATGACAGTCACGTCAACGGCCTATTTAGGTCTGGCCTCCGCCTGTTCGTAGGGTATGGACTAATGCTCATGATATCCGGTGTGTATCAAGATAGAATCTGTCAGTCCTATGTACAAGGCATAGGTATCATGCACATGTTTACGATCCATTAAATTTATGGTCGTGGTGTTAGTGTTGGTGCTTTGAGCGCCAATCCGAATCGTATTTATGCCTGATTCATGAATACGAGCAATACTTTTTTCCATAATATTAATAATTTAAATGGTAGCATCTCTTGTCTTCTATATACGTATTCGATCTAATTTTGATTAGATTGATTAGATTAAAATAAATCTAGTTTGGTGATATGTATAATATATTAGACAAATACCCCAAGATTTACAACGTAGTGCGCAGTTATAACATAGCTTGTAATTGACATTGGGAAGTGTCACTATGACCGGCGTAAACACACACGTATAACGCAAGCGCACGTATCGTTCAAGTAGTATAAAAATATCGATCCCACGAGGACTTAATTCCTACTGTTGTTATTAATTGTTGAATCTATTTATTTACAAATATCTAATTAAATGGAGAAGAGAATGATTGTTTGATTGATTGGTTGATTGTGGCGTTGCTAAATAAATAATAAATAAAAACAAAAGAAAATACTAAAGAAAATACAAAAGACACAAAAATCTAGGGTTGTGAATCATTCTAATATCATTTAAAAGATGAAGTAGTTAAACCATAGTTAGGTAAATTATTGAATTATTAATCTGGAACACTAAATTATGTAAAAGCCTCTTCCGAATGATCATTTACAAATACCTAGTATAATCCAATTGAACCATATGTCTATGTCAATTAAATTACCTAGATTCATTAAGATTGAGTTCCAATTATGACTACCCCCGCCCGACAGGTATATTCCTATCCTGTAAGGAAATCTATTAAAGAGTTATCTATCCTTAAGGAAGATCGTGGGTTGTTGAGACTAAGGTCTTAAACTTAAAATCCCTATGTCTAGTTCATTTTAAGTTTACCTAATCAATTTTATTAGTGATCGGTTAATAAAAAGCATTAAGATTATGACTCAACAAATAACTCTTTTAATTACTCCAACTATAATCTAACCCTTTTTTAATACGGTGATATTAGAAATCATCACAACCCCTAGATAACTAACACATAACTAGGACTAGTAACTGAAAATAAAAGACATAAAGTAAAAATACTGAAAAGTAAAAGACATAAAGTAAAACTGAAAAGTAAAATAAAATAAAATGCTAAGGTAAAAGGAATTACTTTTACTACTACTATTTAGAAATCTCCCATAAAATAATATATAAACTTGTGATATTATTTTACCAACCGACCAATCTGGCGGTATCCTGATTAAGTCAAATTAAGTCCAACCAGCCATATAGGCGGTACCATAATTAAATTACCAACCGACCAATATAGCGGTATCCTTTTTAGTCAGGTTTAAACCAGATTAAAATAAATTGCCAACCGACCAATATAGCGGTATCATTTATTAATCAGTATTTTAATTAGTAAATATATTATTTTTAAGGGAGATTAATCTAAATAGCAACAGTAAAAGAATTACCTTTCACCCTAGCTGGGGAAGTTACAACATCATGGTGAATAGTAAAAACTGTAAAAAGTAAAAGTAAAAATTAAATTACTATTATTACAAAAAGTAATTAAAATTATTTACAAAACTAAAAATTTAAAAAACTAAAAAAAAATAAAAATTCTAGAGAGAGAAACTCTCTCTAGAGAGAAATCAGAGAGAGAGAGGTGTGTCGAAATCTGAAATTTCGCGCTGAATTTATAGGCAAATTTTTCACTGTTACAACGTCGGGACGCCAAGGACCTCAGCGTCACGACGCTGGATTTTTCACTGTTTGTCGACGTGGCACGATGAGAAGGCGACACGTAGCAAGGCGGCTGACTGTTCAAGCGACACGTGTCAAGGCGGCTAATTCTCAATTATTGTGATGACGTCATTGATGACGTCATGCTGACGTGGCGATGATGTGGCGCTGACGTGGCGAAGACGCGTGTTGCAATTGTCGGCACAATAGGATTGCGACACGTGGCGACACGTGTCACGCTGTGATTGGCTGATGCGGACGTGGCAAGTTGACTTTGTTGACCCTGTGACGTGGCTGATGACGAGGCGTGACACATGGCGAAGTTGACTCGTTGACCGCTGACGTGGCTGATGACGAGGCGACACGTGTCAAGTCTGAGTGTCGGCAGCATATGATGTTGACACGTGGCACGGCGCACGTTAGCAGATTGGATGTGATGGTGACACGTGGGACGGTGCATTTTAGCAAAGTCAAACTTCTCAAATTCTGACATGTTGACCAGGCGCACGTTAGCAGATTTGGCGCACGCTGGGTGTCGCGACGCGGAAGGTCTGGGCGGCGCGACGCTGGAAATTACCAAAATGCCATTTTTCGCCAATTTTCACTGTTTTACTCCAAATCACCTCCAGAATGTCCTGAAACTTTATTTATCTACAAAATAACATAAAACACATCAAAACATTCACAAAACTCAAGAAACTATACAAAATATTAGATTAAATGAGTGGGAAATAGTGATATAAATACCACTCATCACACCCTCAAACCTAACATTTTGCTAGTCCTCGAGCAAAATATAGAATAAAATAACAGAATAAAATTTAACTAAGCCATTTTCGTAGGGATCACGGTTGCATTTAGCATATGCAACAAGCCTTTAAACCCCTAGGTGTCCCTAGTGGACGAGTTGTAGTCTCGTGAGGGTTTACAGCAATGATACCCACAAACATTTTACAAAAGTAAAAAGGTATTAAAACTAATGCACACAAAAGCAAAAAGACAAGAGAAAAGAGAATAAAGAAGTTAGTAACTAATCAGGTGAAACTTCTACTACAAGTTACTAGTTGTTTTGTTTCTTTCTAAATTACCGAATAAGTAAATTCTCCGATTATTTTTACCTTTCTTCATATACACAGTCAACATAATATTAAAGAACTCATTTTTGCCCACAACAGTCATAATGCAGTTGATAAGAGAGTAATATTTTTGTCCTAAAGTTCTATCAGATTTCACACCTTTTTGTAGCAATGGAATAATTTTTCTGATTTTTCTGATTTTTTCTTTGATTTTCTGAATTTTGACTTTTTATTTATATACAATACCTTCCGTCTATGTAGCGAGCTTTGGGTTGGTGACTCCCAAACCAGTTGGCTTTAGGGCACCAGATGTTAAGACACCCCTATGAACTTAATTACCCAGACTTCAGATATGAATATATTTTGCAGTATCTTTGATCCATGTAGCGAGTTTTGGGCCAATGACTCCCAAACCAGTTGGTTTTAGGGCACTAGGTGTTAAAACACCCTTACAGACTTAATAACCCGGATCTTAGATACTTTATTTTTGTACATCAGAATTTTTTTTTTTATTCCATTACTATTTATAGATGCTTCCTCCAATTAAACTAGAGCACGAAATATTACAAACTTTTCAATTACGGCTCATGTCTGTATGTTTCCATGTATGTTGATAATACCTGCCAACTAAGCATATGAAGATCCATTTTAGTCAGTATTAAGGAGAATTCACAAATTAAATAATTCAAAATGAAATAAACAAAAATTAACTTGTTTCGAAATAAATGGCTTGAAATACGTCTCAAGAGTGGAAACTCCTTACTCGGCTATCTTTTACCAATTCACCTTTTTAGTCAAAATAAAAACACAAAAATGCAAAAAAAATTTGTAATTTTTGAAAATTTTTCAATTTTTTTGTATTTTTCGAAAAATTTTGGACTAAAAATAAAAATAACAATACAAACAAGTACTATTAACTATACCTCACCCCCAAACCTAAATGAGACACTGTCCCCAATGTCTTAAATAGTAGAAGAAGAGTGTAGAAAATCGTACCTGGTTAGCAGAAATTCTACAGGAAATTAAAGGTTAAGATCCAGATTAATTCGACGCTTCTTACCACGATCGTCCTCGGACCAATTTATCTTTGAAATGATAGGGTCAACTTTCGGTTCATAGGCTATGAGTTGGTCAATTAGATCTGGAGCAGTTCTGGCAGTAAAGAGGAGTTCTTTCATAGGTTTTGACACGAACCCATTTCTCCGAGCATCATCAAGAAACACACAAAGAAAATCATAAAATCCATCAACGTTGTACAGTCCAATTGGTTTCTGGTGTATGTTTAGGTTCGCCCAAGATAGTACAATAAAAATTTCCTCCAATGTGCCCAAACCACCTGGCAAAGCAATAAAAGCATCAGAACGGTTAATCATTTCCACCAGTCGTTCAGACATACCTGGCACGATTAGTTCCTCTCCGTTTGTTGGTTCAATAAGATTTGCCTCTGCCAAGGGTTTTGGGATGATTCCCAAAACGTGACTGCCTCCTTCCTGTACGGCCTTTGAAACAATCCCCATTAGTCCAAGATTACCTCCGCCATATATTAAGTGCATATTCCTTGCGGCTAAGACTCGACCCAATTCATGTGCTGCTTCTATGTATTGTGGTTTAGTACCAACAGTGCTACCGCAAAACACACAGATGTTCTCAACTCGTCTTCTTGAAGTGGCTTCCATTTTTTTTTTATGTATTTCTTTCTCAACTATGGATGCCTTCAAAGTGCAATGACGGGCTGAATTTATAGTACCTGAAAGGGGTGAATACAATAATAGCACAAGTTTCTTCCAGAGGACGCTTGTTAGCTAAACAACAAAAGAAATCGT
>SKCR01000325.1:0-60569 GCA_019454045.1 Zanthoxylum bungeanum | reverse complement strand
GTGGAAGACATTGTGGCCAATCCACTGCCTAATCTGACCCAGAGTTCTGTTATTGAGTTTATTAAATTCATACTCTTTAACAGGTTCTAGTCTCACTCTCTTCACCTCGATAATATCGAACAGATCTTTGCAGTGCAAATAATTTATCATCTGAGGCCTCCAGAAGGAGTAATTGGTTGTCGTCATCTTAATCATTGCACAAGGAGAGGATGTTAGACAATTATGACCCATAGCGTCACTATTTGTAAAAGACATTGTGGTTTTTGTACAAATTAATTATATAGCAATGAAATTGCATTTTATCATTTTGTAATTTGATTACTTAATATATATAAATGATAAAAGTCCCTATGATTAGTTCCGGATTATAAGATATGAGACAGTATCAATCCATAAAGGTTAATCATTAAATATCCCTAGTCGTAGTATTATCGAGACTGGACATCGATAATGCGGAATAGACTAGTATCGCACTTGTGCGTGTTATGGAAGCGTAACAACATAGTTATCATATATTTAAGTATTGGATACTTATACAAGTGTGATAGGAGGTTGTTTTTACCGATGGTACGGAAACAGCTTCGCTCTGGATAGACCCCGCAGAATGTCATTGGTAGTATGACTATGTGTCTATGGGATATCCGCATCAGGGTATGTGTATTTGGTCTTAACCTAAGACTTGCATCGCTAGTACTTGCGACAATCAATACACTTTGGTTTTGGTTTTCCAGGACTTTAATAGGTTTTGTGTACGCCTCTTCTGGGTTTATTGAGAATCGTAGTGTATTTGGTGTAATGTCAAGATGGAAGTATCACTTCAGTCATATGTAGATGATGATCACGCAGGTATACATAACTGGTACTCTAAATGGTTGCAACCATCGGGATAATATGATAGGTCATGATTATCCGATTTAAAGAGACTAGTTGCTGGTAATCAGATATATGCTCGTACGGGGCAGACACTATTCCAGCCCCAGGCCTTGCATGTGACATCTGATACTGGATCGCTATACACAATACTACGTATACTACGCCTAATATAGATTACATATTCCATTAAGAATATTTCTGGAGAATTGGGTAGGCCATGGCGCTTTGCTAGAAGCCAACCATGTATCGTAATTGGTTAAAAAACGTAGTACGAGGTACGTACATGTTCAGATAGTTCGATGACGGATTTACTACCAAATATCCGGGATCTCTTGGGTCGCTTAATGAAGATTCACCGATGACGTATGATTCGAGAATAATTAATCTGGGATTAATTACGGAGAGATTTTATCTAGGATAAAATACTATTTGAAAAGAGAGAATGATTAATTTGGAATTAATCGTTAAAATAATATATTCGATATATTAAACGAAATTAGATTTCGACGCGGAATTAAAATTTGATTTTAATTCGGGCAAACGAATTAATTTAGAATTAATTCACTAGCGACGTGAATAATAATTTTGTTTGGCATTATTATTTAATTAAATTTGATTTAATTACGTCGCAACGGAAAGTTCGTTAATTCAGAATTAGCGAACCCGAGCCCGAGAGTGTTTGCGGGCCCACTCGGATTTCAAATCAAGTGGGGCCCACATGTCACATCATTAGTCACATCACTTGTCACTTTGAGTGATGGGTTTTGGTGAGAATGATTTTAACTTGTTTTTCACTCCAAGTTAAAGTGACATGATTGACTTATTACCAAATATTTGGTAAATCATTTAATTGATTTTTGAAATCAAAATTTGTTAAGTCAACACACATCTCACTCTCTGTCTAATTCACGCCACTTTGACAAAAATTAGAAAAAATCACTCTCCCAATTTTTCTCATTGCCGAATGCACAATGAGGAAGAAGAGGTGAATTTTGTTGCAAAATTTATTAGAGCTAGCACTCACAAGAATCATAAGAAAGGTGATAGGGGGAAACCAACCATTGGAGCTTGGAATCACCATTGAAGCTTGGAGCTTAAAAATCAAAGTTCATCTTCAACAAAATTGGGACCTTGGCCGAATCTTGGGAGCTTCAACAAGGAGGAAAATTTTTGAACTCAACACTTCCATAATCCGCTCATTGTAAGTATGATTCTGCCATACTTCTTTAAAGTATTCACATATTTTTCTATGCTTGAATGATCTTGGGACTATAGTAGAAACCAACAATGGTATCAATGAGGCTATTTTGAGCATGAAAAATATTAGGGTAAAATTTGAGTAAATTGGATTTGAGCATGATTTAACCAAATTGTTTGTTTAAGCATGCTTGTATATGGATAACTTGGAGTAATTTATGATCAATTTCATGAAAAATAATTGAATCAACTTTTGCCCAAAATGTTGGCTTGGCCGAGACATGTATGCCCTAAAATAGTCATGGTATTTTTGTTCTTTTGATCATTGGATGAGTTTGAACACTTGAGAAATGTTGATTTGTAATTCAATCCGATTGAAAATGGAATCGGACAAATAAACCCTATGAATGCTGTGAGTATGATGAGCATGAATGAGTTGATTTTTTGTTTCAAAAATGTTGGACATGAGTTGAACAAATTAATACATGATTAATTGATTAAATTAGTTTTGGAAATATTAATTTAGATAATTAATTGATGTAATACACTATAATTAATTGAATTTTGAAATTTGGAAAATTAAAATTAATTAGTTAGGCTTATTTAGAATTGGGCTTTAAATGTTGTATTTGGGCCTAATGGGCTTGGTTGGGCCTAGTTGATTTAAGTCAATTGGATTGGATCCAAATTGGGCCTAAATCATTCCATTAAGTCCAAATATGACAAATGAGCCTTTTATGTTTAATTGGGCCTTATGGGCCTAAATTGGTTTCTTGGCAAATATGGTGATTCCCTTAATTGGGCTTTGGTATTTGGGTTTGACCCATATTGACCAAAGTCCATGCCTTAAGAAATTAATTGAAAGCCCATCGGACTTTAATTAAACGACATTGAATGTTAATTGGGCTTTGGGACCCATTTAGATTAGATTTGGAATCTAAGTCTTTAAATGAACATTAAAAAGTGTAGTTATTTAATTTAGAATTAAATATGGAATTAGTATTGAATACGAATTAAATTAGATTTAAATTGTAGTTCGATATAATTCAAGAATTCGTACTTCGAGTACTTATTCTCAAACGAGTTGGACTCGCGCAAAATCAAATCGTTGTTTGAACATTGGATGATCACATTATTCAAGATTAATTAATTGGATTAGATTGATTGAATAACATGCTTTGTGTGAATACATGGATGTGTTGAATGAATAACGTATATCGGATGGATATTAGAAGGGAAAGGGCAATTTAGGAAATTGTTGTAAATTTAGAATTTATTAAATTGGACCTGCGTGTCCAGCCTTATCTCTCTTGATTCTTTGTATTCTCTTATCACCTAATTCCCCTCAATGTTAATGAGGTTTCTATTATTTCATTATGTAATTGGGTAGAAGTAAGAATAATGCTAGCCGGGGAGAGGAAATGGAGTGATTCGTTCTAAGAACAATCTGTGAGATATCCATCTGCATATCGTTATTAATTTATTTTCGCGCCTTGTTATGCTTTTAGAATGCATGCTTAAGGGTGTATGATGATACCTAACAAAGATAATAAATTGGTTGCCAAGATTGAGTGATTCTTACTCAAGATCCAAGATTGGCACAGGTTTGTTGGCCAAAGTCAAGACCTTTTTCCATCGCGGATGTGTTTGAATCATGAAGGCTTTGTTATATATTGGTGTCTTGTCCAAGTTGTGATATAATTTTCATAGTCAAGATCACTTCTTGTCCATCGACATCGATTACGAAGCTTTCCAAAGTCAATGGGTTCCGCTTAACTGGAATCATTAAGCTTGTTGTGCCAAAGCCAAGGCTTAGTTGATTCAGAGGAAATAGGTTAGGAAAATATATTGGATATATTGGCATATATATTGTATATATGTTTCGGACTTGGAGGTCCACCTACCGGATCTAGGAATTGATGAGATCCAATTGATCTTAGAGATCTACCTAGTTAAATATCATACAGCTTGTTGGCCAAAGTCAAGGTTGTGTGTTATTTAACGGGATCCTAGACCACTAGAAAACTTGGTTTCCCGAGTATTCAATAGAGGGTTAGAGGCTCGCCGAAAAATAGTGGGAGGCTAGTATTGAATTTGCAATTTCGTTCAAATACTTACCTTTACGCGCTTTCAAATTATTTCGTCAATTATTTTATTAGTTGGACTAATATATTATTATTTTTCTTGTAACAGTTAGAATGTACCCATACATCGTTAATCGAATAGTTGGACTATTGCGGTTAAGATGACTGGAAAATTGAGATTTAGGGATATTGTCATTAGCGACAACGTCTTTAATGGCACAAACTTTCAGGACTGGGATATGAATCTCAGAATAGTTCTAGGATCCGAGAAGTTACTCTACACTATAGAGCGACCTCTTGGGCTTAAGCCCTGATCTGATCAGTTACTAGAGCTAGAGCTTTGGAAGACTCATAGCGATGACAATGCGACTGCTCAATCGGTAATACTTGCCGCTATGACTCTGTAATTCTGTCGTCAAAACAAGGGGTTGGATCCCTATGAGATGATGGCGAAGTTGCACGATCTCCACCGATCTAATCTTAGATTGCAAAGATACGAGTTGCAGAAGAAGCTCTTCCGGGCTCGCATGTCAGAGGGTACGTATGTTGAGCATCATGTCTCACAGATGATTGCTTACATTGAGCAGCTCGGACAGATGGGCAAAGTCTTCGAGGCTGAGACATAAATGGATTTGATCCTACAGTCTCACCCCGACACTAGGAGTGGGTTCATCATGAACTACAACATGTTGAACCAAGACCAGACTCTTGGAGAGTTGATGTCCACTCTGCGATAGGCAAAAAAAGAGCTCCTTAAGGGCAAGAAGCGCGAGGCTCACTATGCTTCAACATCTCAGACTCCAAGGGCTTGGCCCAAGGCGATTGGAGGTGTTAAAAAGAAGAAGCATAAGAAGAAGGGCAAGGCCAAATCGTCAAAGGGTTCTGGGAAACCCAAGGACAAATCCCAAGATGTATGCTTGCAGTGACTGCCGCGAGTACAAGGCACACATGAAGGAAATCAAAGCGGGCAAGGCACCGGCTTCAGGTATGTTTGTTATAGAAATAAACATGTCTACTTCTAGTTTTAAAATTTGAATTTTTGATTCTGGTTCTGGAACTCATATATATACTGATGTGCAGGATCTGCGGATTAGTAGGAGACTGGACTAAGGAGAGATTGACCTCCGTGTTGGAAATGGGACTAGAGTTGCCGTTTTTTGCCATGGGCACTTATGTTTTGGAACTGCCCTCGGGGCATGTACTTGAACTTATAAACTGTTATTTTGTACCTAGTTTGACTAGGAATATTATTTCTGTATCTACGTTAACCCAATGTGGGTATACTTTTGTATTTAGAAACACTGGGTGTTTTATGTATAAAAATGATATAGAAATTTGCACACCTGATGCAAATAATGGTCTTTATATTTTGAATATAAATCAATCTCAAACATATAATGTAACAAACAAAAAGGCTTAAGTAAGTAACAAAGATGAAACTTATATGTGGCATTGTCGTCTGGGACACATAAACAAGACACGTATATCCAAACTTTCGAAGAGTGGGTACTTGGACAGATTTGATCCAAATTCATATGACGTCTGTGAATCTTTTTATTAGGCAAGATGCCTAAATCACCTTTTAGTGGTAAAGGTGCACGTGCCACCGAACTGTTAGCCCTCGTTCATAGTGACGTATGTGGGCCCATGTCTAGCTATGCTAGAGGTGGATACAAATACTTCGTAACCTTTACGGATGATGCATCACGTTTTGGTTATGTGTATCTTATGAGACACAAGTCGGAAACTTTTGAGAAATCCAAAGAGTTTCGACACGAAGTAGAAAAAAAGACCGGCAAAAGTATTAAGACATTACGGTCGGACCGTGGTGGCGAATACTTAAGCAATGAGTTTCTTGATTACTTGAAAGAATATGATATTCTTTCACAGTGGACACCTCCCGGAACACCGCAATTAAACGGTGTGTCCGAACGGAGAAACCGGACTTTGTTAGACATGGTAAGGTCTATGATGAGTCGCACAGAGCTACCTATTTCCTTCTGGGGATATGCATGTAGGGGTTTTAGGGGCTAAATCCGGTAACGCAGCGGAAACACGGGAAAATCAAATTTTTTCGATTTCAAAACTTTTTCTCGGATTAATTAAATAAACATATTTATTTAATTACCCAATAATAAAATTATGAAATAAAATTCAATAAATCAAATTTATTTGAATTTACCAAATTGCCCTTACACTTGGCATTTTGTTAATTTTAGTCCGAAATTGTTCAAATCAATTTTGGATGATTCTAAATCATTTCTAAGATGAACTTAACAGGTCCTAAATGTCAAAACACCAAAAGCAACACAAAACCCAAAAATCAAGACCTTGGCCGAGAGCACCATTAGGATCCAAATTGTGCATTTTGCACTTCCATGCTTCAAAAGACATCAAGGCAAATTCCAATCAACCCAATATTTTACATGCATCATAGACACATCCAAATACACCATTTAAATGAAAAGCCCCAAATTTGGAAGTGCTCTTAAACCCTAATTTTTCAATTTCTTCAAATTAGACAAATTAGACCAAATTGGTTAAATCAATTACTTTAATCATGTTTCTTCCATCCAAATAAAGTCTCAACACAATGAAATAACTATAGATCAAATCTAAGTCATTTAAGAGTGGGTCAACAACTCTAGATTAACAACAAAGTTTCTAAAACCATAGAATGCTTATTACTACACTAGTAATAAACTTCCAAGTTCATACATGCTCAACACTTTCAACAAACTTCCATTCAACAAAAACACAAAGAATAAAGAAAAGAATGACATGAGAACATCACAACATGTAGCCTAAAACATAAGGAACATTTTCATTTCTAATAGTAGGTTGAAGAAACATACTAAAAACTAAGCTTTCTTTGATTTTCTCTTTGTCTTTCTTATTCTTCCTCAAGCTTCTTTTGATTTTCTTTTAATGGAGTTTGTAAGTAAAGTGTATTAGGTTATTTCACCAAATGAAATTAAAACAATATATACTTGCCAAAATTTTGCCTTGGCCGAAAATTACGACAAGCATATACAAAACAATTAATTTCAATTTCATTTGGTTTTCATTTAATCAACTTGTTAAAATATCTAATAAACACTTTGAAGGTATTTCTAATAAGTCAATAAAGGAAACTTAGCCATTTAAAACAAATATCTAAATCTTAAGATATTTATATTTTAATTAATTTAATCATTTAACAATTAAATAATTAATTAATTAATTAAATACAAATATATTAAATATATGTATTATATTTACATTAAATATTAAATACATATATACATTTATGATATTAGTCAAATATCTCAATTTGACTATTAATTAATGTGTATTTAAATTAATCAAGTATTAAATGTAAATACACAATAATTAAGGAAATGACTATCGGGTCCTTAAACATGTATTTTGCGTTTAACCTTTAAACTACTTTATAAATAATCAACATTATTTATAAATGTTGCTCTAGTGCTCTACGAGCATATTTTATTATTGAGACTCTCTAGATTCAGGCATATCCGTCACGAAATCCAATTTCGTGTCCATAATTTATCCACCCATAAATTATGACGATCATGGATAAACTCGCTGAATCATACAGGTCGAGGTCAGGGCAAATGTATAACTCCTCCATCACAGGTATCCGGATATATCCCAGAGATATAGATGTAAACGTCAAATCTCTATGGGGATTATCCAGTCGACTATTCTATTAGCAATCTCAAAAACAATGTTTAGAACTGACTTCTAAATTGTACCACGGGCCCATGGTTTTATCTTATTGATAATCATATGGACTACATATGCTCTGATACACAGAACTGACGGATCCTATCTTAATACGCATATGACACCCTGAGGATCTATCTACACCCAACGAATAGGCGGAGGTCTGATTTTAATAGATCGGTGATGTGACTGCCATCTAAGAGTATAAGATGTCTCATGTGCCCACAGTGGCATCTCAAGTCTAAGAATCAAAAGTGCTACTCAACCCGACAAGATTCTTATTGACGTTGGTGTACTATCCATTAAGAATCTTCGGTGAGTCGTTCAGTGTTTATCTGCTATAAACACCTACACGTCTATACTAGTCTCCAAGACTTATGGTTCATTGAGAAACCATTGGAATCATATATTCCTGTATACGACATGTACCGGTCTTAACGGGTTTACTATACTGACCAAGTAATGTAAACCTTGACCAGGAACTGTCTGAGAATGACAACGTCATGATATGACTCAATGTCAGTTGCGACGCTTTTGCAACTGTACCATGACTAGTCATTCTAAGGTCATTACGTCTTTACCATATTAAAAGATACATTATATTATAGAAACTGCATATATTATTCAAAATAATAATGTTTTACAGAAGTATTCATAAAGAAATACAACCGGGAATTGCCGCTGTGAGCACCAACCCCAACAAAAACTCCCACTTGCTCTAGTGCCAATAACGATTGTATCTAATACCCATCGACTCCACGTGTTTATCAAACAACTTCAGAGGTATGGCCTTCGTCAGCGGGTCTGCTACATTATCTTCACTCGGTACCTTGCACACAACAATATCCCCTCGCGACACAATCTCTCAAATGATGTGGTATTTGTGTTCCACATGCTTCGACTTCTGATTCACCCTCGGTTCCTTTGCTTGCGCAATGGCTCCAGTATTATCACTGTATAACGGAATCGCATTCTCAATACTTGGGACAACTCCCAATTATGTGATAAAGTTCTTTATCCACACAGCCTCTTTTGCAGCTTCAGAAGCTGCAATATATTCCGCCTTAGTGGTGGAATCTGCTGTCGATCCCTGTTTGGCACTCTTCCAACAAACTGCACCTCCGTTAAGGGTAAATACGAATCCAGATGTAGACTTTCTATCATCAGGATCCGATTGGAAATCGGAATCCATATACCCGTTAACTTGTAGTTCGTTTCCTCCATAAATTATTAACTTATCCTTAGTACCTTTAAGATACTTGAGGATATGTTTAATGGCCATCAAATGGTCATTACCTGGATTGGACTGATATCTAGTAGTTACGCTAACAGCGAAACTGATATCAGGCCTCGTACACAACATGGCATACATTATGCTACCCAAACATGAAACATAAGGTTGGTTAGACATTCTAACCTTCTCATCTTCTGTTTGTGGACTCATCTTCTTTGAAAGATGAATCCCATATCTGAACGGTATGTTTGCTGTCTTACAGTTACCAAAGTTATACCGTTCTAAGATCTTATCTATGTATATTGATTGGGATAACCCAATCAGCCTAATTTGTCTATCTCTATAGAGTTTTATCCCTAAAACATAGGAAGCTTCTCCCAGGTCGTTCATGGAGAAATTCTTACAGAGGTACGCTTTGGTGCTTTGTAACATACCTAAATCATTCCCAATGATTAGGATGTCATTAACATATAGGACTAAAAATACGACCATGCACCTACTGGCCTTCTGATACACACATGATTCTTCCGAATTCTTGAGAAAACCAGACGATCTAATAATCTCATCGAATCAAAGATTCCAACTTCGTGAAGCTTGTTTAAGTCCATAAATGGACTTCTTAAGCTTACATACCATACCCGAGTTTTCACTGGACGCAAAACCTTCCGGCTGTTCTATATAGATTTCTTCATCAAGAAATCCATTTAGAAAAGTTGTTTTGACATCCATTTGCCAAATCTCGTAGTCATGATACACAGCTATAGAAAGCAAAATCCGAATAGACTTAAGAATTGCTACTGGTGAAAAAGTTTCATTGTAGTCGCTGCGTGTAACCTTTTGCAACCAGTCGGGCCTTGTAAGTTTCAACCTTACCGTTAGGCCCGCGCTTCCTTTTGTAAACCCATTTACAACCGATAGGAACAATTCCTTCGGGAAGCGAAACTAAGTCGCAAACTTGATTCTCATGCACTGAGTCTATCTCGGATTTCATGGCACATTGCCATTTCACGGAGTCAATGTCTAACATCGATTCTCTATAGGTGAAAGGATCTGTCTCTTCAGCTAAGAGAACATCCAGACTCTTTTCTTGTATCAAATACAAGCGTTCAGGAGGTCTAGATACCCTTTCCGACCTACGCAGTGTGTGTGTTGAAGGTCCTTCATCTACTTGAACTTCAGGTTCCTCCGTTGGTTCGTTGTTTTCAGGTTGGACTTCATCAAGCTCAACATGTCTATGATTACCACCTTCTGACAAAAATTCTACTTCTAGAAATTTTGTGAAGCGAGCTACAAACACATTTCGATGCTCGGTATCGTAGAACAGATATCCCCTCGTATTCAAAAGATATCCGAAAAACCTAAACTTTTGCCCTCGAGGCGAAAGCTTATCTTGCTGAGTCACCCTGAAATAGGCAGGACAACCCCAAACCTTAATATAATTAAGATTTGGTCTCCTATCGAACCATATCTGATACGGAGTCGTAGGAACAGCTTTTGAAGGAATCTTGTTCAAAAGATGTGCAACTGTTAAAAGAGAGTAGCCCATAAATAATAGGGCAAATCTGTGAAACTCAACATTGATCGGACCATATCCAATAAAGTCTGATTTCTCCTCTCAGACACTCCATTGTGTTGTGGAGTACCTGGAGGAGTATATTGAGTGAGAATCCCATTCTCCTTCATATAATCCATGAACTCATCACTCATATATTCACCGCCTCGATTAAATCGAAGGCATTTAATATATTGTCCAGTTTGTTTTTCTACTTCATTTCGGAATTCTTTGAACTTTTCAAAGGTTTCCGATTTATGTCGCATCAAATACACATAACCGTACCATGAGAAATCATCGGTAAAGGTAACGAAGTACGAATAACCACTGCGAGTAGTCTGACTTAGTGGACCATATACATCAGAATGTACGAGTTCCAGTAAGTTAGCGGCGCGATGTCCAACACCAGAAAATGGGGCTTTGGTCATCTTACCCTGAATACAGGATTCACAAGTTGGATAGGATTCAATGGTAAGATCTGGTATCAAACCATTCCTAACCAATTGGGTAAGGCGTTTAACGCCTATGTGACCCAACCACATAGGCCAAAGTTCAGTATTATTAATTACAGGTAAACTACGTTTATTAACTCCAGTATTTAAAATATCTTTTGAAGTTTGCAATGTATAATGACCATGCTGGTTTGGAAAACAAAGGATCTGAATATTACTTTTATCATATAAATATAAAGAACAATTCTTAATATTAATAAAAAAGCCCTATGTATCTAATACAAAAAGTGATATAATATTAGCTACACATCCAGGCACAAAATGGCATTCATTTAACAAAAGTGTCCCATTCGGCAATGAGATCTCGCATACTCCCACTGCAACTGCATCCAGAGAGTCTCCATTCCCAAATCGCAACTGCATCTCTCCAGGCTTCAGTTTTCTACTTTTCTTCAGCACCTGTAATGAATTGCAAATGTGAATGGGACAAGCAGAATCTAAAATCCAGTTGGATGTAACGGCCTCACAAGCCAAAGATATATCAATAACTGGAAAAATAAATGTACCTGATGTAGATGCTCTCTACCTCCTCAACTGGGCGATATAGTCAGGACAGTTCATTTTCCAGTGCCCGAATTTACTGCAGTGATGGCACTTGTCTTCAGAAGCCCTTTTGGGCTTAGCTATCTTTGCCTGCGGTTGAGGACCGAAACCCTTCTTCTTCTTCCCTTTCTTCTTCTTTCCCTTTGGCCAGGCCTGGGAAGAAGCGGAAAGAGAAGTAGGTCTTGGAGGGCGAGTCGGTACTCTCTTCTTAAGGTCCTCCTCCGCCGTGAGCAACATCCTATGTAACTCATGGTAGGTACAGATAGTCCCGTTCATGTTGAAATACATCACGAACTGGCGATATGAAGCTGGGAGTGAACCAAGAATGACACTCCTACCGATAATGTCATTTAGAATGAGATTATGTTGCCTCAGTTGATCGATCAAATCGATCATCTGAAGAACATGTGAGCTAACAGCTTGTCCCTCATCTAATCGCGCATGGAACAATTCCATTGCGACCTTATGAACAATTACTTGTTCTTGGTTCTCAAACGATTGTCTCAATTGCGTCATCATACTATACGTATCTAACATCCCATAGTATTGTTTCTTGAGTCTCGGAGACAGTGAACTAAGGATGTATGATTTAACTCTTAAATCATCATTCTTCCAAGTTTCAAAAACTTGGTGTTCCTCCTCCGTAGCATCCGCACCTACAGCAAGGGGCAACAGGCCCTCAAGAACACATCCCAATTTCTCGGAATCTAGGAAAATCCTCAAATCCAATTCCCAGTCAACGAATTCTCAGCACCTTTTAGTTTGTTCGCATCAAGCATACGCGCAAATTGATTTGTGGATGGTGCCGCCATCGCAAATCTATCATATAGATCACGAAAAACGGTTAGCAAAATATAAACAATTTCAAATAATATCAAAAGCATAAACTAGATCATGGATTTTTAATCTAAAAATGCCCCTCTCACTAAATCATGCAATACTGTAATCCCCAAACAGAATACAAAGATTTAATAATTAAATTAAATACAAATAGTGAAAAGTGGATCCCATGAATATATTTCAGCTCACAGCAGAGGCACGGTCTCGCCTACGTATATTCATCAGGTAGACAACTCATTTGTCAATCACTCACTAGTGACTCCTAGGTTTCCGGTCCTGGTCGTTTCTCGTTGTCGCTGCTAAGCAGGCCCACAAGGAGACGTACCAAGGTTAAACTCGTCAATGATAAACTTAAGTTACTTGCGTAACCGTGACAGCTAGGGCACGTTCAGGATTCCGCTTTCGCTTGAATTTATCTAGTATCTGATATACATCCGGTATAAAAAAATCTCTATCGGCTACACCCTCACAGCAGAGGCAGGGTCTCGGATATAGTAACGGAGAAATATTTATAAACTGTATTGACAAGACGGAACACATAACATGCATCAAATACATAATTACATTAAACCTTATTAATTAGGGATTTTCCGCTAAGTGTCATACACCCTAAATCTAATCAAATTAGATTATAACATGCATGTATAAGTTAAGAAAACATGATTAAACATTGAATCAAACAAGCTAATCATTTTAGGGGGCCTAGAATCAGACTCGCTCTAATACCATTTTGTAGGGGTTTTAGGGGTTAAATCCGGTAACGCAACGGAAACACGGGAAAATCAAATTTTCCGATTTCAAAAATTTTTCTCGGATTAATTAAATAAACATATTTAATTAATTACCCAATAATAAAATTATGAAATACAATTCAATAAATCAAATTTATGTGAATTTACCAAATTGCCCTTACACTTGGCATTTTGTTCATTTTAGTCCGAAATTGTTCAAATCAATTTTGGATGATTCTAAATCATTTCTAAGATTAAATTAACATGTCCTAAATTTCAAAACACCAAAAGCAACACAAAACCCAAAAATCAAGCCCTTAGCCGAGAGCACCATTAGGGTCCAAATTGTGCATTTTGCACTTCCATGGTTCAAAAAACATCAAGGCAAAATCCAATCAACCCAATATGTTACATGAATCATATAAACATCCAAATACACCATATAAATGAAAAGCCCTAAATTTGGAAGTGGTCTTAAACCCTAATTTTTCAATTTCTTCAAATTAGACAAATTAGACCAAATTGGTTAAATCAATTACTTTAATCATGTTTCTTCCATCCAATTAAAGTCTCAACACAATGAAATAACTATAGATAAAATCTAGGTCATTTAAGAGTGGGTCAACAACTCTAGATTAGCAACAAAGTTTCTACATGCTCAACACTTTCAACAAACTTCCATTCAACAAAAACACAAAGAATAAAGAAAAAAATGACATGAGAACATCACAAGATGTAGCCTAGAACATAAGGAACATTTTCATTTCTAATAGTAGGTTGAAGAAACTTACTAAAAACTAAGCTTTCTTTGATTTTCTCTTTGTCTTTCTTCTTCTTCCTCAAGCTTCTTTTGATTTTCTTTTAATGGAGTTTGTAAGTAAAGTGTATTAGGTTATTTCACCAAATGAAATTAAAACAATATATACTTGCCAAAATTTTGCCTTGGCCGAAAATTACAACAAGCATATACAAAACAATTAATTTCAATTTCATTTGGTTTTCATTTAATCAACTTGTTAAAATATCTAATAAACACTTTAAAGATATTTCTAATAAGTCAACAAAGGCAACTTAGCCATTTAAAACAAATATCTAAATCTTAAGATATTTATATTTTAATTAATTTAATCATTTAACAATTAAATAATTAATTAATTAATTAAATACAAATATATTAAATATATGTATTATATTTACATTAAATATTAAATAAATATATACATTTAAGATATTAGTCAAATATCTCAATTTGACTATTAATTAATATGTATTTAAATTAATCAAGTATTAAATGTAAATACATAAAAATTAAGGAAATGACTATCGGGTCCTTAAACATGTATTTTGCGTTTAACCTTTAAACGACTTTATAAATAATCAACATTATTTATAAATATTTCTCTAGTGCTCTACGAGTATATTTCATTGTTGAGACTCTCTAGATTCACGCATATCCGTCACGAAATCCAATTTCGTGTCCATAATTTATCCACCCATAAATTATGACGATCACAGATAAACTCGTTGAATCATACAGGTCGAGGTCATGGAAAATGTATAATTCCTCAGTCACAGGTATCCGGATATATCTCAGAGATATAGATGTAAACGTCAAATCTCTATGGGGATTATCCAGTCGACTATTCTATTAACAATCTCAAAAAGAATGTTTAGAACTGGCTTCTAAACTGTACTACGGGCCCATGGTTTTATCTGATTGCTAATCATATGGACTACCTATGCTCTGATACACAGAACTGACGGATCCTATCTTGATACGCACAGGACACCCTGAGGATCTATCTACACCCAACGAACAGGCGGAGGTCTGATCTTAATAGATCGGTGACATGACTGCCATCTAAGAGTAGAAGATGTCTCATGTGCCCACAGTGGCATCTCAAGTCTAAGAATCACAAGTGCTGCTCAACCCGACAAGATTCTTATTGAAGTTGGTGTACCATCCATTAAGAATCTTCAGTGAGTCATTCAGTGTTTATCCGCTATAAACACCTACACGTCTATACTAGTCACCAAGACATATGGTTCATTGAGAAACCATTGGAATCATATATTCCTGTATACGACATGTACCGGTCTCAATGGGTTTACTATACTGACCAAGTAGTGTAAACCTTGACAAGGAACTGTCTGAGAATGACAACGTCATGATATGATACAATGTCAGTTGCGACGCTTTTGCAACTGTACCATGACTAGTCATTCTAAGGTCATTACATCTTTACCATATTAAAAGATACATTATATTATAGAAACTGCATATATTATTCAAAATAATAATGTTTTACAGAAGTATTCATAAAAAATACAACCTGGAATTGACGCTGTGAGCACCAACCCCAACAATGCATTGAATAGTGCAATACTATTTTTGAATAAGGTTCCGTCAAAGTCTGTTCAACAGACTCCATATGAAATATGGACAGGAAAGAAACTGGGTTTCTCATTCCTGAAGATTTGGGGTTGTTGGGCATACGTCAAACGTTTGGAAGGTACCAAACTAGAACCCAAATCGGATAAATGCCTATTTATAGGATATCCTAGGGAAACCAAAGGATATTACTTATATCATCCATAAGAGAACAAAGTATTTGTTGCTCTACATGCTGTTTTCCTTGAGATGGAATTCCTAAATGCAGTGATAAGTTGGATGAAAGTAGAACTCGATGAAAATCGGAGTGATACTATTCCTGGCACAGAATCCTTAACGGAATATGAACAGTCCATCAGGGATTAGACTGTACCATAATCTTCAAATACACAAGGACCGCGTAGGTCGGAGAGAGTCAGAAAACAACATGAGAGGTATGGTTTCTGATCTCGCCTCATGTGGATATTAATCTTATTGAGGAAGAAGAGCCGGCTACGTATGAGGAAGCGATACAAGGTATCGACTCCAGTTTATGGCAAAATGCCATGAATTCCGAAATGGATTCCATGTACACCAACCAAGTTTGGACACTGGTTGATGCACCAGAAGGCGTAAAGCCTATTGGTTACAAATGGGTCTTCAAGAGGAAGACTGACATAGATGGCAACGTACAAACATACAAAGCTAGGCTTGTAGCGAAAGGGTATCATCAACGACATGGTGTCGATTATGACGAAACTTTCTCACCTGTTGCCATGATTAAATCCATTCGAATAATACTTGCTATTGCTGCATATTTCGATTACGAGATATGGCAAATGGACGTCAAAATCGTTTTCCTTAACAGAAACCTTTTAGAGGATATTTATATGCAACAGCCTGACGGTTTTGTCGTACATAGACTTGCAAACAAGGTTTGTAAGTTCAATCGATCCATTTATGGATTGAAGCAAGCATCGCGTTCTTGGAACCAACGTTTTGATGAGATCATAAAAGAATATGATTTCGTTCAAAACGAGGATGATCCTTGTGTATATAAGAAGGTTAGTGGGAGCGTACTGACATTCATTGTCCTTTACGTTGACGATGTATTGCTAATTGGAAATGACATTCCCATGTAAACATCGGTGAAAGCTTGGCTTTCATTAAAATTCTCCATGAAGGATCTGGGAGAAGCAGCCTTTATTCTAGGAATAAATATCTACCAGGATAGATCTAGAAAACTGCTTGGACTCTCCCAAAGTACGCACATTAATAAAGTGTTGAAGAGATTCAACATGGATCAGTCCAAGAGGGGACTGTTGCCAGTGTCACATGGCGTCACTTTATCTAAGGACATGTGTCCTAAAACTCAAGATGAGAGAGACAATATGAGTCAGATACCGTTCACCTCGGCAGTCGGATCGATCATGTATGCCATGATATGTACACGACCTTATGTCTCCTATTCTTTGAGCATGTGTAGTCGCTATCAGGCCGATCCAGGTGATAGTCACTGGATGGCGGTTAAGAATATCCTAAAGTATCTTAGACGAACTAAGGATGCTTTCTTAATCTATGGAGATGGAGAACTTGAGGTAACTGGGTATACCGATGCAAGTTTCCAAACCGATAAAGACGACTGCAAGTCGCAATCCGGGTACATATTTTGTTTGAATAACAGAGCAGTAAGATGGAAATCTTCCAAGCAAGAGACTGTTGCCGATTCAACAACAGAGGCGGAGTATATTGCTGCAGCTGAAGCAATAAAAGAGGCAGTTTGGATCCGAAAATTCCTAATTGGATTAGGAGTAGTTCCGTTAGCAGCTGAGCCCGTTCCATTGTATTGTGACAATAACGGGGCTATAGAACAGGCTAAAGAACCGCGGTCTCATCAACGATCCAAACATGTTCTTCGATGTTTCCATCTGATTCGTGAGATCATACATCGTGGCGATGTGAAGATCGAGAAGGTCGCATCAGAGGACAACATAGCAGATCCGCTAACGAAAGCTATTCCTCAGCAAAAGTTTGAGCGACATGTACAAAGTTCAGGTATTAGATGCTTGAGTGACTGGCTATAGGCCAAGTGGGAGATTGTTAGACAATTATGACCCATCGCGTCACTATTTGTAAAAGACATTGTGGTTTTTGTACAAATTAATTATGTAGCAATGAAATTGCATTTTATCATTTTGTAATTTGATTACTTAATATATATAAATGATAAAAGTCCCTATGATTAGTTCTGAATTGTAAGATATGAGACAATATCAATCCATTAAGGTTTAATCATTAAATATACCTAGTCATAGTATTATCGAGACTGGACATCGATAAAGTGGAATAGACTAGTATCGCACTTGTGCGTGTTATGGAAGCGTAACAGCATAGTTCTCATATATTTAAGTATTGGATACTTATGCAAGTGTGATAGGAGGTTGTGTTTACCGATGGTACGGAAACAGCTTCGCTCTGGATAGACCCCGCGGAATCCCATTGGTAGTATGACTATGTGTCTATAGGAATCCGCATCAGGGTAGGTGTATTTGGTCTTAACCTGACACTTGCATCGCTAGTACTTGCGACAATCAATACGCTTTGGTTTTGGTCGTCCAGGACTTTAACAGGTTCTTTGTACGCCTCTTCTGGGTTTATTGAGAATCGTAATGTATTGGGTGTAATGTCAAGATGGAAATGTCACTTCAGTCATATGGAGATGATGATCACGCAGGGATACAGAACTAGTACTCTAAATGGTTTCAACCATCGGGATAATATGAAAAGTTCATGATTATCTGATTTAAAGAGACTAGTTGCTGGTAATCCGATATATGCTTCGTACGGGGCAGACACTATTTCAGCCCCAGGCCATGCATGTGACATCTGATACTGGATCGCTATACACAATACTACGTATACTACGCATGATATAGATTACATATTCCATTAAGAATATTTCTGGAGAATTGGGTAGGCATGGCGCTTTGCTAGAAGCCAACCATGTCTCGTAAATCGGTAAAAATGTAGTACGAGGTACATACTTGTTCGGATAGTCCAACGACCGGATTTACTGCCAACATATCCAGGGACCTCTTGGGTCGCTTCCCGAAGATTCACCGATGACGTATGATTCGAGCATAATTAATCTGAGATTAATTACGGAGAGATTTTATCTAGGATTAAATATTATTTGAAGAGAGAGAACGATTAATTTGGAATTAATCGTTAAAATAATATATTCGATATATTAAACGAAATTAGATTTCGACGCAACGGAAAGTTCGTTAATTCGGAATTAGCGAACCCGAGCCCGGGAGTGTTTGCGGGCCCACTCGGATTTCAAATCAAGTGGGGCCCACATGTCACATCATTAGTCACATCACTTTTCACTTTGAGTGATGGGTTTTGGTGAGAATGATTTTAACTTGTTTTTCACTCCAAGTTAAAGTGACATGATTGACTTATTACCAAATATTTGGTAAATCATTTAATTGATTTTTGAAATCAAAATTTGTTAAGTCAACACACATCTCACTCTCTCTCTAATTCACGCCACTTTGACCAAAAATCACTCTCCCAATTTTTTCTTCATTGCCGAATGCACAAGGAGGAAAAAAAGGTGAATTTTGTTGCAAAATTTACTTAGAGCTAGCACTCACAAGAATCATAAAAGGTTATAGGGAAACCAACCTTGGAGCTTAGAATCACCATTGAAGCTTGGGGCTTAAAGATCAAAGTTCATCTTCAACAAAAATTGGGACCTTGGCCGAATCTTGGAGAGCTTCAACAAGGAGGAAAATTTTTGAACTCAACACTTCCATAATCCGCTCATTGTAAGTATGATTCTTCCATACTTCTTTAAAGAATTCACATATTTTTCTATGCTTGAATGATCTTGGGACTATAGTAGAAACCAACAGAGGAATCTTCCATTTTTATTTTAATTTTAAAGTTTAAAATGAAAATAGGATAAAATATAGGCTGATTTTCTCAAATTGGAGGTCACCTTTGCATCCGGAACGATTGAAAATGGTGGATTAGTCACTTTGTTGGTCCAAATCTGATTTAGGGGCCGATTTGTAAATTTCTAAAACTTCCAGGGCTAAAATATAAATTTCAGAGACTTCATGGAGCTCAATGAAATTTACCAGGTATGCTGAAGTGGCAGAAATGGGACCCGCTTGCTGACGTGGCTGACACATGACACTGACGTGGCTGCTGACGTGGTGATGATGTGTCTGCTGACTTTCCGCTGACCGGATGCTGATGTGGCTACTAACAGTGCGCTAACTGGACGCTGACTGTGCGCTGATGTGGCTGCTGATGTGGAGTTGATGTGGTCATCTTCAACCTCCAGTAGGCACGTGTGCATGTGGCAGATTTACTCTTCGGCCTATGCAGGCTCGTACGGCGTCCTTAAACCTCCGTTCGATCACCAAAAAATACAACTGTGCTCGTCTCGACGTGAACAAGATGATGGTATACTCAAAACTGATTTTTGACAACTTTACGGAAACCTGAATTTTCTGAACCGAGTTCCATTCTTCGGTTTTACGACCCCAATGTATATAACCAAAGCTACCGATACCACTTGTTGTGATTCTCTGATCACTGAATAGTGTTTTTAAGGAAAAACCGATTCTATTACTACAAGAATAGAAATTACAAGTATTTACAAACTTTACAAAAACCTCACTCTCTAATACTCTCTAAGTTTTCGTTACTTGAAGCTTAATATTTTTGGGATGAATTGAGCTCACAAATGAGCTCCCTATTTATAGTAAAATTCATGACTCAAAAGTCAACAAAACAACAAACGCACCTAAAACTATTTTGTAAGCTTCCATCATTTTCAACACTCCACCTAAAGTTGTTTGGAGTCATGCAATGATGGTGGTGATGCATGTATGGCAACTCAATTCTACATTTCTGTATTTGAATGTAGAGTCATTGTTGAATACATTAGTAAGCACATGCAGTTTCCTTGTAAAGTAGTTTCCTTGTAAAGTTGAGGCTCAATTAAAAACATATCAACATTCTTGTTTTGTTTTTATCATTTATTCTTTATGACAACTCTGTTTTTACGATTTTCTGGGGATTTTGGATATTGAATTCTGCTATGAATCTGTTCAGCATATTATGTTTGGGTTTTGGGCATTGGGCGCAGCGGAAGCGCGGGTTCGGGCGATATCGTATTTTAAAACATTTTTAAAAATACCGAATAAATTATTCAATATCTAATATGAATAATTTATTCATATATTACCTAAACCAATTTATTTAATATCATATATTAACATAAATATTGTTGAAACGTCGCGAAACTTTTACGAAAACTGTTTTTTCCGCAAAATTTCCTAAAACGCGTTTTGGACCGAACCGACTACCCGACACTTATGAAAACTTCACAGGTTAGCTCCAATAGTGTCGGGGCAGTTCATAGGCTGCCCAAACAGTGACGGACTCACGGTTTGGACAGCCGTCACCCGGTTGGCTCAAAATCCACCCGGTAACGTCTTTTTTGGCCGTTTTCGCTTATTTCAAGTCCGAAACACATTCCGGAAATTATGCCAACTCCCAAAACACATCCATTACATTCGTAAGACATCAAAATCATCACATAATTTCCAGTTTTGCAAGATCAGATCAGCAAACCAAAAATTCACAATTTCATGCTTTAAAACCAATTTATTCAAGATTAATCAAATTATTCAAACACCAATCAAAGTCCCACCATATGAACAACTGTAGAACAATTCTAGGCTATTTTAGAGTGGCTCAAATAACTCTATAATGGCAACAAAATATTCAACAATAATTTGAACAAATTGGATACAAAATTACATTAATTACTTCCAATTTCTACTTCACACATGCCTAAACTTCCTTCTCCATCAACAACAACCAAAAACCCCAAAAATTCTGAATCAAAGGAACCCTAAAACCCTTCCAATAACTCATGAAACAAGAAACTAAATTTCTAAGCATGGGGTTATGGTAGATTACCTTTAATCCTCCAATTCCTTAGCCTTTTCCTTGAGTTTTCCTTTGATTTTCCATGGATTCACCAAACAAGATTTGAAACCCATTTGTTTGAGAGACTTTCGGCCATTGTGGATGAATGAACAAGAGAGAGAAACAAAATTTCTAATATAAGGAAGAAGTGGTCGAAATTAGGGGCTTTTTTGTCCAAAAAATAATTAAATCAATTAATTTTAATGCAAACTTTATAACAACAAATCACATTTGAACACATAAAGTTTACTTTAAAGCCATGCCATGTGTTCCAATCATATCTCACCATATATCATTCAAATAATGATTAATGGATAAAGATTAAATTTTTTTTAATTATTTAACAATTAAATAACTAAATAATTAATTAACAACCATATATGTATTTTTATTTACATTAAATAATAAATACATATATTTATGGCATGTGTCAAAATCTCATTTGACAAATAATTAATGTGTATTTAATCGTATTATGTATCAAATACAAATACACAATAATTATTAGCGGACAAAATCCCCTAATTACATGTGTTATCGTTTAACGATTAAACGATCCGAATTAACTCATTTAATCCGGTGAAGTATTATGAATAATCCGTATTATTCATATCGAGTTGCCCAAGTGCTCAACGAGTACACTTCATATTGTGGGACTCTCTAAGTTTAGGTATATCCGTCACGAAATCCAATTTCGTGTCCATAATCCACCCACTCATGGATTATGATGACCACAGATAATTTCGCTAAACTATACAAGTCGAGGTCATAGCATACGTATAATCCCTCCGTCACAGGCTATCCGTATTATACCTGAGATATAGATGAGAACGTCAAATCCGTTCGGTATAATACAGTCGACTTTCATTTATGATCTCTAAATAACACTCGGAACTATTTTCCGATGTTATACCATGGCCATGGATTTACTAGATCATAAACACGTGAGGATGCCTATGCCCCGTACACAGGACTGACAGATCCTATCTTGATACGCACTGGATATCATGAGCATCAGTCCACACCCAACGAACAGGCGGAGGTCTGATCATTAATAGATCGTTGACGTGACTGCCATCAAAGTATGGAGGATAACTCATATATCCACAGTGGTATCTCAAGTCGAAGGACCACTATGCTCACTCAACTCGAGAAGGTTCCTATTGACGTTGGTGTACTATCTATTAGGAAACCTTCAGTGAGTCGTTCAGTGTCTTATCAAATAAACACCTACATGTCTATACGAGTCTCCAAGACTCATGGTTCACTAGGATAAACCATTGGACCAATTCACGATATACGACATATACTGGTCTCAACGGATTTTACTAACCAACCCGTGTTAGCAAATCTTGACCAGGAACTTTATTTAAGGATATACAACTAATAGTACGCTTCCCAATGTCAATTACAAATTGCGTTGTTACTGCGCACTATACTGTAAATCCTAGTGTCTTTGTCTAGTATACAGTTATCGCTTAACCAGATTCAATTTCAATCTAATCGTAATCAGATATCTAATCGTAATTAGATCGAATAAGCGTATAAAATACAAGGGTGCTACCGTTAAAATTAGTAATATTATGTAAAAAGAAATTGTCTGTATTTATGAATCGGACATAAATACGATCCGGATTGGCACTCGGAGCACCAACCCTAACAATTTCTCCCACTTGCTCTAGTGTCAATCCATGGTATCCTATACTCATCTCAATGTGTATCGCATACTCATGGTCCTCAAGAGCTCACCAGCACTCAAGAGGTAGGCAAGAACAAGTAAACCTGCTTTAACAAATCGAGTCTGTCAAACAAACCCAACCATTTTCCTAAGCCAGCATCCAAATTCCACATCAATATGACTCATATGCTATATCAGTATTATGCTATAGCTATTGAGTTGTCTATGTATTTAGATATCAAATCCAAATACTTTGCAGACAACCGCAAGCACAAAACTAATATCAACACTTCTAATCATTGAGGTCACTTTGCAACTTCATAAGTCAATACTTCATAAGTTGCAACTGATTCCACTAATTCAGTAGAACCAACAGTGACACTCCCACTACATCTTTTCTGACTTTATATGACATAGACCATCTAATGTCATAATTAGAATCAAAACTAATTTGACTTTATGGTTGCTGACTAAATTCTCCATGAACAAAAAACTCGTTCTTAGTATCTCATAGATAACAAAGAACTTGTTCCAAGACTCATCATATGGTCTATAACATATCAAAATAACTCGTAACAATTACGATTAAATTGATATCTTTAATCGCACATAATATAGCATTCATTACGCCATCATCCAATGATGCATATGATTGACTAGATATTCTAATCAATCTCTCTTTCGACAAAGGAATCATCCTTTACGAAAGATGAATACTATATACATAAAAGACACGTTAACTGTCAAACAGTTATACTAATTGTCATACAGATAGTCTTGTTGTGTCCTTTATTAGATTCTATCTAATATGCGACTAATGAGAGTATCTCACAAGTCTCTCAATTTTATATCTTATATAAAACTTTATATCAAATATAACAGAGACTACTCTCCACTGCTTCCACGGAGAAAAGAAGACTTAAGATATATAATACTAGAAAGAAATTTGTACGCTCCCACTGACCCTACTGACAAATACGTATTCTCTATACTTCGATAAAACCAGACAATCTGACTAATATAAAAAACAGAGCGCACGAATTTTCGGAAAGCTTATCTGAGTCTACAATAGGCTGCATAAGCTAATATATCAAACTGTGATCTTAGCAGAATACAAACTCTAGGGCCATTCTAGAATGAATTCTTCAAATAAAGAAATCACGACGGATATCTTATTCGAAGAAATCACTCAAGAACGCCACTTTGCATTCTTTAGCCAAAATACAGTTTAATATCGACATTAACCAACAGATCCTTAATTATTCAATTAGTGTAACTAGAGATAGGTTTCATCAGAATCGAAAATAGATTACTGAGTATAACCTTTTTCACTGTCATACTATAAAGGTCAAACCTTTACAAGCTCACTTCGCCTTCGTTGCACAAACAATTTGCACATCTCATGAACAATTCATGACGAAAGCCCAATCAAGTTCAAAACTTGATCGTCGTAAGCCATGCACAATCTTATATCTATGGTTCAATGCTAATTTCCGAATTCGATATCCAATATCGCTCCCACTATGAGTCATATGATAATTTTCTTCAATAAGAAAACAACAGAAACATTAAGTATCAAATACTTTGTAAATAATTCTGACATCCTATTGGACTTATACAGAAGTTGTATAAGGGTCTTTTCATCTTATTAATTATGTAGTTCCATAGTTTATCATTATCACATTTGACTTCACTAAGTCAAGTCCTTTCTGCAATCGTCAACATCCAATGTTAACATACCAAGTAATAAAACAATTCTATTACTCGGGATCGTATAAAAGATATTTTATCAAACAAAATACAATATTCCATTAAATAGAATAAATGATAAACTTCTCACTCGTACCTCCGAGGCACAAGCACTTTCAATTATATAACAATTATCCAAAAAAAAGTCTCAAATTTTAAACTTTTCAAGATTCGAATTTTCTAGTATACATATCATATATGTAACTGTAGAAACAAATGGAACTTAAATTAAAGAGATGAATTAGTGTTACTGGAGCATAACCCAAAAAACATTGAAAATTAATTTGGTAACTCTCAATATCAACGAATCAAATCATATAAGATTCGATTACTCCTACTGACCAATTCCATCAAAATTGAATCGCGGAAGTTTAATATTGAGTAAAAATCATTCATTAAATAACTATAGAACTAATTGCCTTAAATTCACATATTTGATCATATCAAACATCTTGAACAATTCAAAGACTCACGATGAATTTTATAATTTTCAACACTTGAAATAGAATATCTTAGAACCATTCAAAATATTCCATTACATTCATCAGAGACATAATGAAGTCTTTGAACAATTAAAGACGTTCAACATGTTCTCTACTAGAAACACGTAACTAAGTCATGACAAATCATTAACTAAGTTACGGAGCATAGAAAACTATCTTAAGGTAATTTCTAATTTATTAAACTACATACATCCAATGTATTAGTCTAATAAATCGGTGGTCCAATGACAATCATCGGTTAAATGAGATTTAATCATGTCCTGAATACAATATTCATTAAATGGTTAAGGATATGTGGTGTGATCTCATATCAGACCATCATTTACCATAAGGAACAAACATCCAGTGCTTTTACGATAAAATCTCATAAAGCACAGTTCTAAGTTATTTACTTTACCGAATATTTTTCTTAATGTTTATCTTTCATTAATGACACTACTAGTCATCTTAAAATATGTAACAACTGTTTATACAGAACAAGTAACTATCCAATAGTCACAAGTTCTGATATCAAATATCAAAACAGTTATTAATCATCATTTTAATTAACTAGATGGGAGATCCGGTATCCAATACCTACAGTTATCGTATTGTGAGAATCAATATTCTTGTACACAACTATACACATCTCCTTTCTCAAGCTTTATAATTTACGTTCAATTATTTACAGCAATTGCAAATAATTGATTAGCAAACTGTGTCAAACATGTGACTTCTAAAAGTCACTAAAAGCCAAGAAACGTCATTAAAGATAAACAAATACTTAGGGTTTTCTTAATGCCAGTCAAGAATCTCGAGACATGAACTATCCAAATCAATTCTTACTGCATAAGAAACAATTCTATCTAAAATAATATCCTAAACCAGATATCTATCTAGATTACCTATCGTGACTTAGAAACTAAGTCACAAACCATCTTGATTTTCAAGAAAACATGAACAACAGTTCCCGATGGTTTAACTAATCTAACGATATCTAAGTCTACTGTCTTTCTAGAACCTATTCTAGAACTACGCAACCATAAGTACAGTCAGAAAATATATTCAAGAAATATAAATGCAGTGGATTAGAAGTATAAATCTATAAACAATATAGAATAAAAGAAAACGAAAGCAGTAAATTCCATAAAATTACGCACTGCATAAGTTATGGATTTTTCAACTCAGCAGTGTCTCCCACTACTTTACGTAATACCGTAATCCCCAATGGACAACAGGAATTCAATAATTAAATTGAATTCCATAGTGAGAGTAGGATCCCATGAATATATTTCGACTCACAGCTTTGGCACGTTCTCGCCTACGTATATTCATTAGGTAGACAACTCTTTGTCAATCACTCACCAGTGACTCATGGTTTTGGTCCTGACCATTTCTCGCTGTGACAGCTTTGGCACGTTCACAGGGAGGCGTATCAAGGCTACACTTGTCAATGACAAACTCAAGCTACCAGTGTAGTCCTGACAGCTTTGGCACGTTCAGGATTTCCATTTTCACTTGAATTTGTCTCTTATCATATAAGTTCTACCGGCACAAATGAACTACCATCAACCATAACTGCACAGCTTTGGCACGATACAGCTATAGCATAAGGAAATCATTTGCATCCGTACTGGCAAAGCGGACCAAGAAACATGTATCCAATACACGTTACTTTACAGCCATATTTAAAAGTGGGGATTTTCCTATGAAAGTTATAATCTACATCCAATGCAGAATTTTTAATCTAAATCATTTTCTAAACATTTTAAATCTACCTATCGAAAATATAACTTAATTTAACTATTAAATTTCGTTACATTTTCCGTTAGCGTAAAACTGAAAAGTAAAGAAACATATCTAGATTACATGCATATGCGAACAATAAATTGGATTAAATATCATATATCGAGCATGAAAAATGTAATGGATGAAGAATCAGACCCGCTCTGATACCATTTTTGTTGGGGTTTTGGGCATTGGGCGTAGCAGAAGCGCATGTCCAGGTGATATCATATTTTAAAATATTTTTAAAAATACCGAATAAATTATTCAATATCTAATATGAATAATTTATTCATATATTACCTAAACCAATTTATTTAATATCATATATTAAGATAAATATATGAGTTACCCAAGTGCTCAACGAGTACACTTCATATTGTGGGACTCTCTAAGTTTAGGTATATCCGTCACAAAATCCAATTTCGGTCCATAATCCACCCACTCATGGATTATGACGACCACATATAATTTCTCTAAACTATACAAGTCGAGGTCATAACATACGTATAATCCCTCCGTCACAGGCTATCCATATTATATCTGAGATATAGATGAGAACGTCAAATCCGTTCGGTATAATACAGTCGACTTTCATTTATGATCTCTAAATAACACTCGGAACTATTTTCCGATGTTATACTACGGCCATTGATTTACTAGATCATAAACACGTGAGGATGCATATGCCCTGTACACAAGACTGACAGATCTTATCTTGATACGCACTGGATATCATGAGCATCAGTCCACACCCAACGAACAAGCGGAGGTCTGATCATGAATAGATCGTTGACATGAATGCCATCAAAGTATGGAGGATAACTCATATATCCACAGTGGTATCTTAAGTCGAAGGACCACTATGCTCACTCAACTCGAGAAGGTTCCTATTGACGTTGGTGTACTATCTATTAGGAAACCTTCAGTGAGTCATTCAGTGTCTTATCAAATAAACACCTACATGTCTATATGAGTCTCCAAGACTCATGGTTCACTAGGATAAACCATCGGACCAATTCACGATATACGACATGTACTGGTCTCAACGGATTTTACTAACCAACCCGTGTTAGCAAATCTTGACCAGGAACTTTATTTAAGGATATACAACTAATAGTACGCTTCCCAATGTCAATTACAAACTGCGTTGTTACTGCGCACTATACTGTAAATCCTAGGGTCTTTGTATAGTATACAATTATCACTGAACCAGATTCAGTTTCAATCTAATCGTAATCAGATATCTAATCGTAATTAGATCAAATAAGCGTATAAAAGACAAGGGTGATACCATTAAATTAGTAATATTATGGAAAAAAAAACTGTTCGTATTTATGAATCGGACATAAATATGATCCGATTGGCACTCGAAGCACCAACCCTAACATATTATTCTCAACAGTAAAGGCTGATATTTTATTCTAAGAGCAGCAATCCAATTCTTTCATATTCATTATCGTTTGCATTTTTGAATTCTTATAGTCAATAATTTTGAAAATTTTAATTTGGTCTCTTGTTTTTACTGTTTTAGTTTCTATAAATGGGCTAGATTGTTGATGAGTGGTAAATCTATCACTATTTTCCACTCATTTAACCTAATATTTTGTATAGTTTTTGAGTTTTGTGAATGTTTTGATGTGTTTTGTGTTATTTTGCTGATAAATAATGTTTGGAAAGCATTGGAGGCAATTTGGGGCCAAAATAGACAAAAAGGGACAAAAATGGCATTTTTTTAAAAAGCCAGCATCGCGACGGCTAACTTGCGCCGCCTGCTAACTTGCGCCGTGGACACGTGTCAAAATCTGGGTGGTCTGCTAACATGCTCCGGATGCTAACGTGCACCGATCATGCTAACGTACGCCGCTGTCATGTGTCATCTGCTAAAATGCGTCGCTGCCACGTGTCACATGCCCATTGGACCGAAGCAAAATGCATGCAACGTGTCACTTCTCTATTGGACCGAATCTTTGGTGAATCACAGCTGCCACATGTCGAGCTCTTATTGGACCGAATTTCTAGCCACTCACAACGCGCCACGTGTCGCCTATCTATTGGACTGCATCATTGACAAATCATAGCGCGACACGTGGTGCTCTCTCATGGTGCCGAAAACACGCGTGGTCAAAGGCGCGTGGACCAAATTTACTGTGCGGGCGTCGCGACGCCATACAGGTTGGCGGCGCGACGCCCGAGGCCGAATCTGCCTATAAATTGGAAGCTCCATAATTTATTTTTCCTCATGCTTTCCTTGGCAGCTTTTCCCTGTTTTTAGAGGATTGCATCTAGTTTTTGTAAATATAAATAATATTTAATTTATGTATTTTAATTTTCAGTAGTAATAACAATAGTTCTTCTTCTTCTCCGTTCTTTTATGTTTTGTAGTTAATTTTCCACTGGGGAAGGGTGAAGCTTTTATTATTTTAATTTAGATTAATCTCCCTTAATTATAATATAGAAATTATAATTCAAATTAAAAATATTACCACCTTAATGGCTGGTTTTATTTATTTGACATAAAGTGGCACCGCCTATATGGCCGGTCTGTAGGTGATAGATAATTACCGCCTATATGGCTGGTTTATGGACAAATAATAATACCACCTTTATGGCTGGTCGGACTTAATTAAAATCTAATTTAATGAGGATACCGCCTTTATGGCTGGTCGGTAATATCACGATTAATTTTTATATTATAATAAGGGAGATGTCTAAATTATAAATAGTAAAAGTGGATCCCCAACCCCAGTATTTTATTTTTATTCTAGGGAAGTGATGAAACACAATATCCACACTTAATAATTGATTTAATTTTTATGGGTAGTTCTTTAGTTTGTTTATTGAGTCTTAAGCGTAATGCTTATTGTTAACTGGCCATTAATAAGATTGATGGGGTAAACTTAAAATGAACTAGACATAGGGATTTTAGGTTTCAGCCTTAGATTCAATAACTCACGATATTCCTTGAGGATAGATAACCCTTTAATAGATTTCCTTACAGGATAGGAATATACCTGTCGGGCGTGGGTAGCCATAATTGGAACTTGGTCTTAATGAATCCAGGTAATGTGGTTGGCATAGGAATATGGTTCAATTGGGTTATACTAGGTATTTGCGTCTGACCATCGGAAGAGGCTTTTGCATATCATCGTGTTCCAGGTTAGCAAATTAATTTATTACACATAAATAAGAGAGTCAATTCATCTTTTTAATAATATTGTGTGGAGTCACGATCCTAGATCTTTTGAGTCTTTTCTTTTATTTTCCTTAGTATTTTCTTTTTAGTCTATTTTTATTTTTAATCAGCAAATCTACAATCAACCAAATCAATCAAGCAATCATACTCTTCTCCCTCAATTAGATATCTTTAAATAAATAGATTCATTAATTAATAGCAACAGTAGGAATTAAGTCCTCGTGGGATCGATATTTTTATACTACTTGAACAATACGTGCACTTGCGTTATACGTGTGTGTTTACATCGGTCAAGTTTTTGGCGCCGTTGTCGGGGACTTATATTTCTTGAGTTATTAATTTTGATGCTATCTAATTTACTTGTATCAAATTTTCTTTATTTTTATCTGTAATTTTTATTTATTTCTTTTATTTCAGGTGATTGAAAAATGGAACACAACTGGGAGATTGAAAGATTACAAGCCTTACAAGAAGATGCACCCCACATCTGGGAGCAACAGTCTGGTTTTCTGAGGCCTGTTGTCCAGCCCAATGACTATCACTGGATGCCAGAATCAAGCAATACTACATTTTCTCAACAGTACGCAATGGGGAGATGTGACATATGTAATGGTAACCACCCGAGAGATCATTGCGAGTACAACTACAATCCAGGGTGGCAGAACTATCAAAATCCTTCATGGTACGAAGAACCATCACATTTTCCATCTTATCCACCATCTACCTTCGATTTCCATCAAGAACCAGAACCATCAGAGGAAGATCAGATGATTGACATGCTCAAAGATTGGGTTAAGAAACAAGAGGAAAAGTTGGATACAATGCTTGAAACATGCCAGAATCAATTTGAAAGTATTCAGAGACAATCAGAATTCATTCAGAGACTGCCAGATCAAACGAAACAGTTACCTCAAGAAGAATTATCAGATGAAATTGACAAAGCCTTCGAGTTCCCAGAAATCCACAATAACACCTTAACAGAGGAGGAGGCTGAGCAGTATCAACAACCAGAGGTATCAGTTCAGGTGCCCGAACCGACAAAGTCTCGATTTGATTTTTATTATTCTGATTCTGACGAAGATGAAGCTGATCTATTTGTACCAACTACACCAACAACGGAGGATCAAACTTTTAATCCCCAAAATGAAGATCTTGGAGCATGTTTTGCAACGATGTTTGAAGAAGATCTTAATGAACCATCCATTCCAGTCATATCAGAGGATGAAGACCTAAAATCTGACATTTCTTTTCATCCTCAGGTTGACAATTTTGAAGCATGTATTTCACAGATGACAGATGAAAGGCTGAATACAGAAATTTTAAAATACATCTGTGAAGAAAATGTGGAGCAATAAATAAAGCAAATGGAGGAGCAACTGTCAGACCAAATTGAAAATTTAGAGCATTCAGGATAAACATCGTTGTTTTGGGGAGTACAAATCAAAGAGATAACCCAGAAGCTTGACAGAATGGAACTTCCATTCCAAGTCAAGCACCATACGAGACCTCATGATTTTATTTCTTTCGTTGCAGGAACCACTGGAGCAACAAAAGTTAATAAGGTGGCACGAGCACTGAATGAGACAAAATTCTTTTTGCCACCTTACCATTGGAAAAGACATTTCAAAAGCAACGCTCACAGGATTGTCTTTAATAGGACGTCCAAAACGACGCTGAAACCTCATTGACATATGGATTTCAGTCACGTCTGGTTGAAGACGAAAAATTTAGCACTAGCAGGGAGGCAACCCATGCAATTTGTTGTAATTTTTGTTTTCATATTTTGTGTATACATGTTGTAGAGTTTTTTTTTTTTTAATTTTGTGTGTTGTTTTGTAGGGAAAAGCACAAACGGAGCATTTTAAGACAGAAGGAATGGTGTTTGGCAATCACAAAAATGAGAACCAATTTATTAGCGATGGCTGAGTAAAGAATGAAATCTTAAGACGCATCCTAATGGATTTATATACCAAACGAGTGGCGTATTACGTACACAATTCTGTTGCCTTAATTATTGCTTTGATTCGCTTTTCTGTTGTAATTATCTTTATTTTCGTAGACATGATCCAGACTTTTTGACCTTTCATGATTTCTTTTATTATTTAGCTAACAATCGTCATCTGGAAGATACTAGTGCTATTATTACTCACCATTTTCATGTACTATAAATTCAGCCCGTCATTACACTTTTAAAGGCATCCAGATTTTAGAAGAAAGAAATATATAAAAATGGAAGCCACTTCAAGAAAACGAGTTGAAAACATCTGTGTGTTTTGCGGTAGTAGTGTTGGTGTTAAGCCAGAATACATAGAAGCAGCACATGAATTGGGTCGAGTCTTAGCTGCAAGAAATATGCACTTAATATATGGCGGAGGAAATCTTGGACTTATGGGAATCGTTTCAAAGGCTGTACAGGAATGAGGCAGTCACGTTTTGGGAATCATCCCAAGACCCTTGGCAGAGGCAAATCTTATTGAACCATCAAACGAAGAGGAACTGATCGTGCCAGGTATGTCCGAACGATTGGTAGAAATGATTAACAGTGCTGATGCTTTTATTGCTTTGCCAGGTGGCTTGGGTACATTGGAGGAAATTTTTATTGTGCTATCTTGGGCGAACCTGAACATACACCATAAACCGCTTGGACTGCTCAATGTTGATGGATTTTATGATTTTCTTTGTGTGTTTCTTGATGATGCCCGGAGAAATGGGTTCGTGTCAAAACCTATGAAAGAACTTTTTTTTACTGCCAGAACTACTCCGGATCTAATAGACCAACTCATAAACTATGAACCACGAGTTGACCCTATCCTTTCAAAGATAAATTGGTCCGAGGACGATCGTGGTAAGAGGCGTCGGATTAATCTGGATCTTAACCTCTAATTTCCTGTAGAATTTCAGCTAACCAGGTACGACCTTATAAACTCTTCTTCTAATTTTTAAGACATTGGGGACAATGTCTCATTTAGGTTTGGGGGAGGGAATTAGTTGATCAGTACCTTGTTTTTAGTTTGTGTGTTGTTTTTATTTTTAGTCCAAAATTTTTCGAAAAATACAAAAAAATTGAAATTTTTTCAAAAATTACAAAAATATTTGCATTTTTATTTGACTAAAAAGGTGAAATTGGTAAGAGATAGCTGAGTAAGGAGTTTCCACTCCTGAGATGTATCTCAACCATTTTTGAAACAAGTTAATTTTTGTTTATTTCATTTTGAATTATTTAATTTGTGAATTCTCCATAAAACTGACTAAAATGGATCTTCATATGCTCAGTTGGCAGGTATTATCAACATACATGGAAACATACAGACATGAGCTAAAATTAAAAAGTTTGTAATATTCAGTGCTCTAGTTTAATTGGAGGAAGCATCTCAAAAAGTGATGGAGTAAAAAAAAAATCTGAGATCCGAGTTATTAAGTCTGTAAGGGTGTTTTAACACCTAGTGCCCTAAAACCAACTGGTTTGGGAGTCACTGGCCCAAATATCGCTACATGGATCAAAGATGCTGCAAATATATATATATATATATCTGAAGTCTGAGTAATTAAGTCTGTAGGGGTGTCTTAACACCTGGTGCCCTAAAGCCAACTGGTTTGGGAGCCATCGACCCAACACTCGCTACATAGACGGAAGGTATTGTATATAAATAAAAAATAGAAAAAAATCAAAGAAAAAATCAGAAAAATTATTCCATTGCTACAAAAAGGTTTGAAATCTAATAGAACTTTAGGACAAAAATATTACTCTCTTATCAACTGCACTTATGACTGTTGTAGGCAAAAATGAGTTGTTTAATATTTTGTTGGCTGTGTATATGAAGAATGGTAAATATGATCGGAGAATTTACTTATTCAGTAATTTAGAAAGAAACAAAACAACTAGGAACTTGGAGTAGAAGTTTCACCTGATTAGTCACTAACATCTTTATTCTCTTTTCGCTTGTTTTTTTGCTTTTGTGTGCATTAATTTTATTATCTTTTTACTTTTGTAAAATTTTTGTGGGTATCGTTGTTGTAAGCCCTCACGAGACTACAACTCGTCTACTAGGGACACCTAGGGGTTTAAAGGCTTGTTCCATATGCTAAATGCAACTGTGATCCCTACGAAAGTGGCTTAGTTAAATTTTATTATGTTATTTTATTTTGTGTTTTGCTCGAGGACTAGCAAAATGTTAGGTTTGGGGGTGTGATGAGTGGTAAATCTATCACTATTTCCCACTCATTTAACCTAATATTTTGTATATTTTTCTTGAGTTTTGTGAATGTTTTTGATGTGTTTTGTGTTATTTTGCAGATAAATAAAGTTTGGAAAGCATTGGAGGTAATTTGGGGCCAAAATAGACAAAAAGGGACAAAAAAGGCATTTTTTTAAAAATCCAGCGTTGCGCCGCCCAGACACCCAACGTCGCGACGGCTAACTTAAGCCTCCTGCTAAATTGCGCCGTGGAAACGTGTCAAAATCTTGGTGGTCTGCTAACATGCGCCGATCATGCGAACGTACGCCGCTGCCATGTGTCATCTGCTAAAATACACCGCTGCCACGTGTCACATGCCCTTTGGACCGAAGCAAAATGCGTGCCACGTGTCACTTCTATATTGGACCGAATCTATGGCGAATCATAGGCTGCCACGTGTCGAGCTCTTATTGGACCGAATTTCCAGCCACTCACAACGCGCCACGTGTCGCCTATCTATTGGGCCGCATCATCGATAAATCATAGCGCGACACGTGGCGCTCTCTCATGGTGCCGAAAACACGCGTGGTCAAAGGCGCGTGGACCAAATTTACTGTGCGGGCGTCGCGACGCCATGCAGGTTGGTGGCTCGACGCTCGAGGCCGAATCTGCTTATAAATTGGAGGCTCCATAATTCATTTTTCCTCGTGCTTTCCTTGGGAGCTTTTCCCTGTTTTTAGAGGATTGCATCTAGTTTTTGTAAATATAAATAATATTTAATTTATGTATTTTAATTTTCACATAATAATAGTTCTTCTTATTCTCCTTTCTTTTATGTTTTGTAGTTAATTTTCCACTGGGGAAGGGTGAAGCTTTTATTATTTTAATTTAGATTAATCTCCCTTAATTATAATATAGAAATTATAATTCAAATTAAAAAGATTACCGCCTTAATGGCTGGTTTTATTTATTTGACATAAAGTGACACCGTCTATATGGCCGGTCTTTAGGTGACAGATAATTACCGCCTATATGGCTGGTTTATGGAAAAATAATAATACCGCCTTTATGGCTGGTCGGACTTAATTAAAATCTAATTTAATGAGGTTACAGCCTTTATGGCTGGTCGGTAATATCACGATTAATTTTTATATTATAATAAGGGAGATGTCTAAATTATAAATAGTAAAAGTGGATCCCCAACCCCAGTATTTTATTTTTATTCTAGGGAAGTGATGAAACACAATATCCACACTTAATAATTGATTTTCTTTTTATGGGTAGTTCTTTAGTTTGTTTATTGAGTCTTAAGCTTAATGCTTCTTGTTAACTGGCCATTAATAAGATTGATGGGGTAAACTTAAAATGAACTAGACATGGGGATTTTAGATTTCAGCCTTAGATTCAATAACTCACGATCTTCCTTGAGAATAAATAACCCTTTAATAGATTTCCTTACAGGATAGGAATATACCTGTCGGGCGTGGGTAGCCATAATTGTAACTTGGTCTTAATGAATCCAGGTAATGTGGTTGACATAGGAATATGGTTCAATTGGGTTATACTGGGTATTTGCGTCTGACCATCGGAAGAGGCTTTTGCATATCATCGTGTTCCAGGTTAGCAAATTAATTTATTACACATAAATAAGAGAGTCTATTCATCTTTTTAATAATATTGTGTGGAGTCACAATCCTAGATCTTTTGAGTCTTTTCTTTTATTTTCCTTAGTATTTTCTTTTGAGTCTATTTTTATTTTTAATCAGCAAATCTACAATCAACCAAATCAATCAAGCAATCATACTCTTCTCCCTTAATTAGATATCTGTAAATAAATAGATTCATTAATTAATAGCAACATTAGGAATTAAGTCCTCGTGGGATCGATATTTTTATACTACTTGAACGATACGTGCACTTGCATTATACGTGTATGTTTACGCCAGTCAATTGTCTCTCTTTATATCATATTTTATTTCTTCTAATGAAAGAAGAATTTGGATGCTGCTAAATATCAAGAAATTTACTGATAAACAGAGTTGCATCACTTCTAATTCAGGAACCCTATAATCATGTTATATGATAGGAAAAAAGTAGTGATAAAAAATCCTAGCTAAGCAGAGACGCATATATAATTGATTCTTTTATGCTAAACAAATCAAATGATTCAATGTTTATCATGTATTTCTTTAGTGAGAGTAGCAGAAACTTGTACAGGTACGGATTTGTTCATTGTGAGATATGAAGATTCAAAAAAATAAAATGCCTGCAAATGAAGATATGAATGAATCTCAGTATCTGACCCAAAAGCATTAGCAAGCTGATCCACAGCTTCCTGCACATCCTGATAAATATGGAGATGAATTATCACATTGAAGTATTGAACAGCGTACGGCATACAAGTTTATGCCACAAAAATATATGGTAGGATCAACTCTACCGTATATTCCTTTTATTATTGAAGGAAGATTACTGAATAATCATGAAGAGAGTTGTATTAGTATAGTTTACTTTCAAATCGAACCTAGGTAAATTTGGCAGAGATCTGTTGTCTTTGCCTTTATCTGAACTTGGCTGGTTGCAGAAAATTTGGCAAATCCTCGAGTTTAAAATTGGATCTCTAGCTATCTGATTAAAATCTGACAGTCAAGAGATAATGATAAAGGTTCAAGTGCCCAGAGCGGCTGATGTCAAAGAGAGGGGTCCGACCCCACTATAAAGGAATTCCCCGAAAGCAGAACTGTTGGGGTTCTTAATGGTATAATCGGATAACGCAGCAGAATACGAAAAATCAAACTTTTTCCGATATCATTTATTTTTCTTGGGTAATTAAAATAAACTAATTTATTCTAATTACTCAATACTTAAAAAAAAATTTTTTACCCAAAAATCAGAATTTCTAAAATGTCTGCCATGTCTGTTTTTGCTACTGCTACCATGAATACTATTACCTTTGACTCTGCTGCAATTGATTTGAACAAACCTTTTCGGTTTCAAGGATTTCACTTTAAACGTTGGAGATTAGAAATGATGTTTTTCCTCACTGTTAAAAAGCTAGCGAACTTTTGTATGTTTGAAAAACCCGAATTGCCTGATGACCCTACCGTAGTCCAAATTAGGGAGCATGAAAATTGGGAAGAGAATAATTTTATCTGCAAAAATTATATTCTTAATGGCCTGTTGTTGGACAATTATGACCCATAGCATCACTATTTGTACAGAACATGGTGTTGTTGTACAAATTAACTATGTGACAAAGGAAATTACTCTTTTATCATTTGTAATTGGAATACCGAGATATATAAATGATAAAAGTCCATATGATTAGTTCCGGATTAATAAGATATGAGATAATACTAATCCACTAAGGTTTAATCATTAAACATCCCTAGTCGTAGTATTATCGAGACTGGACATCGATAATGCGGAATAGACTAGTATTGCACTTGTGCGCGTTTTGGGAGCATAACGGCATAGTTCTCATATATTTAAGTATTGGATACTTATGCAACTGTGATAGGATGTTGTGTTTACCGATGGTACGGAAACAGCTTCGCTCTGGATAGACCCCTCAGAATCCTATTGGTAGTATGACTATGTGTCTATGGGAGTCCGAATCAGGGTAGGTGTATTTGGTCTTAACCCGAGACTTGCATCGCTAATACTTGCGACAATCATTATACTTTGGTTTTGGTCGTCCGGGGCTTTAACAGGTTCTATGTACGCCTCTTCTGGGTGTTGGGTTTCTCTAAGGTCCCGAGGATCAATTAAAGCAATGAAACAATATGCGAATACATCAAGGAGGTGCGGAATACTCACAATGATCGGTTGACCGATGCGTCGAATAACAAAAATCTTCATGCCCCTCCTAGAAGCTCTCGGCAGGGAGCTGAATTTGGTGCTCCAAATTTTCGGCAATGGTCATTCTCCAAGCTCCAAGCTTTTGAAGTGTATTCCAAGCTCACTTTTGGAAGTAACAGTAAAGGTTCAGGTCAAGGTAGCATGGCACAGGGTTTGGAAGTGGTTTAGGCTCTAAGGGATTAGGAGTCCTTGCCTTTTCAGCTCTTCAAATACCTCCGACAAAGGTCTACCAAGATTGGAGAATCGTCTATTTCTAATAGGGGCAACCTCAGAGGGAGTGGGCTTGGTCCTTGAAGGTTCTCCAATGGTCTTTCCATTCTGGTTGCACAACTTCCTGTTATTGGCTATACGGGGTATGGTCAATGTGGCCACAACATTGGTCAAAACTTGCAACTGCTCAGTAATTTTGGTTACTTTGGTCTCCAATTGATCCAGGCGGGATCCCTTGTTAGTTGACTTGCTCATGTTGGCTGACGGTCTTTTGACGAGTCTTCCATCTTCCTTAACCCAACGGGTATCTATAATGGCTTTTAAGACACAGAGGTTAACATGATGTGTGTATGCATGAGATGCATGAGATGCGTGTGATGTATGGAATATATAAGTCGGCCCATTATCATTTTAAAGCATTCAATCATACTATTGCATGGTCCAAACTTGTCCCAGTTGAAAAGACCCAACATGTTTACACTTTTGCGATAACATGGATAAACAACTTCAAATGATAAAAGGCCTAAACATAAATTGGCCCATGGACATTTTAGAAGCTTTTGGCCCAATTTCCATAAAGCACGGACTCATCCCAGTTTAAAAGGCCCAACAAGCCCATACCTCATGACAAAAGGTCCAACTGAATTCAAATGACGATGGTCCTAAACATAGGCATAAACAGATAGTTTCTATTGGCCCTACAACTACAGTTCACGTGTGGGTTTATGGGAGTATAGACAAAAGCCCTCGCCGGTGAAGGATTGCCCACGACTAAGACTCCCCACTCAAGGGTACAAGCGACCAAGTGAGCATACCTTTTTTATACCTTAAGGTATGTGCCAACGAGTTTTTATACGTGATTGACTGTCAAATGGATTTCCTATTGTAGATTCCCCAGAGGGAGGGTGGAGCGAACTCTCTTAAATACCCAAGCCTTTTAGGCTCTTATCGCCTTTGTGACAGGAATAAACAACAAGTCCTCCATATTAGTCCGTCACAGTGAGCTGCTGGTAATGATTATATAGGTGCCTTCATAGCTTTTCCTTATAGAAATGTAGTGAATGAAGGAAGACACCAAACCATTACCTAGCTTTAATAATGCCTTTAATTAGACCATTTCAACCCACGATAGACACGGTTAACTAAAGCACAAATCATAATCATTACAAGACATTATTTCGGGGCCGATTCTCTATCCTCAGTGGAGTCGCCAGACTGTAGAAAATGGAAATCGACGACGCTGTTCTAGGCTCGCGGCCTAGTTTGGAGTACGGAATAGCCCGCGGGGGAACTAAACCGGAGAAATAACATGGAGTTACTGTAGGAAACAGATGATGGAGGATGCTGTTCCGGGCTCGCGGCCCGGTCGGGAGTAAGGAGTAGCCCACGGGGGACTAAACCGGAGAAATAACATGGAGTCGCCACCTGGTGTGAACTGGCAAAATGATTTAAGGCCGCACTCACCCCTCGCAAGGGAAGACCTCAAACCGTTGGGTTCGGAATGGTCCCTTACTCATGCCACTTGTAATGAAATGATTTGTGCAATAATTTACTCGAATCTATGCAACATATTTCCAAGAGTATTCTACTTTTAAGTTTACATGCATGAAAGTAATCATCATAATGGCAAACATGCAATAGCACACGGCAATCTCATGAACATACTTCGATCATATAATGCGGAAAACAAAGAACAACCTAAACATAATGCAAATTCCAACGCAAAATAAATGACTAATCATGCTTGAAAATGAACAACTAAATAGGCTAAATCATGCTTAAGAACCAAGTAGCATACTAACGGCCTAATCATGCTTGAATACCATCTCATGAAAACATCAAATAGATAAATACAGGAATACAAATAGTATGATTGATTATATGATACAAGAGAAATCACCTAAGAAACAATTATGCATGACATGTGATGAAAATGACTCAGTTCAGCGTATGTGCGTTTGTGTAGCGTTCGAAAACGCGTTCGAACAGTAAACAAAAGGTTCTTGTTCATGTGGTGTTTGATAACGTGTTCGAACGGGACAAGACCCGATGAAACAAAATGCATGTGCATTCGAGTAGTGATCGCAAACACGTTCGAACGGTAAACAGAAGGTTCATGTTTGTATAGTGTTTGATAACACGTTCGAACGGGACCAGACCTGATGAAATAAAATGCATGCACGTTCGAGTAGCGTTCATAAACACGTTCGAATGGTAAACAGAAGGTTCACGTTCCTATAGCGTTTGATAACACGTTCGAACGGGACCAGACCTGATTCATGATAAAATAAAGGAAATACGTGCGTGTTCGAATAGCATTTGTAAACTCATTCGAATTGGAAACAGAAGGTTCGTGTTCATGTAGCGTTTGAGAATGCGTTCAAACGGGACAGGACCTGATGCATGATAGACGACGCAAACGCATACACAGATGCACAATGTAGAACCCCATGTGCCCGATTGAACTCATTCCCATTTAATCGGGCTTACCTCATCTGGCGCGACAAAACATCATGGTAAAGGTAGCATTCGGGTATCTTCCCTTGAATATAGGACCTTTAATCCATCCTAGTTAGCCCATGTGCATTAGAATGCAATACATGCATAAATAGAACAATGATATGCATAAAGTCAATGACATAACAAAAAACGCGACAAAACATCGTGGTAATGTAGCCTTCATGCATTTTCCCTCGAATGGAGGACCTTTAATCCACCCTAGTTAGCCCATGCGCATTACATCAGAATGTATAGAAATTAAAGATAATGATATAGGACTTCGTATGCTCGGTTGAACATATCTCACATCCAACCAAACATACTTTGTCCGGCGCGGTAAAGTATTGGCGTAAAGGTAGCCTTTTGGCATTTTCTTCCCTCAAATGGAAAACCTTTAGACCAATATACTAAGCCAATGCGCATCACATCATCAACACATAAACAAACAACATACAGAAAGTAAAATGGCGAAATATAAGATGCGGGTAATAAACAATCAAGATAAAATAAAGAGAGATATGTGTTGTTTGCTCAAGTGGTACGTGGAGTTGTATCCCAAGTACAGACCGCACTACCCTCCATTCAGATTCGGCTACGAAAGTTACGTCTGGATTTCCATCCTATATACCACAAGAGACGACACATTTTCCCTTTCATTCAAAGGCCACAACATGCATCCACAAACGACTCTCATGCGAATAAACAATTAAAAGACGAATGAAAATAAATAGGAAAAGTGCCCTCAGGTCTAACCTTTTAAATCGCCTCTCGGATGTACGGTACACAATCTTCGGAAGGTTTGATGCTCCGTAGCTCCTCCGGTTCACTGGTTCACGTCTTTCCCCGCTGTTTTCACTGTTCGGGCTGCTGTTTTCACTCAATTTTGCTACTATTTTGGCTGTATTTTTTGGTCACTGTTCTGAGGTTTTAGGCTACTATTTTGGGGTTTTTAGGCTACTATTTTGGGGTTGTTTTGTGCGGTAATAGGGCTGCTATTTTATACGGTTTTAAGGCTGAAAACTGGACTATTTGCATAGGGTATTTACTGTAGTTAAGGGGTTGTGTTGTGCAGGTATATGTGGCAGTGGATGGGCTATTTGGGATGTGTTTTCGTCACAGCAATGAGGCTTCTTTGCTTTTTGATTTTCGGTTGTTGAGAGTGAGGGAGGATGAGAGAATTCTTTATTGCTTATGGCTTTTGTTATGCGCGAATGCTAGGAGTTTTTTGTGTGAATGAGCTAGGAGAGGTGAGGGTTAGATTTGGGTTTCTTTTATAGGCAAAGGGCTAGGGTTTTCTCTTGCTTGAAAAGGAAAGGGACCAATTAGTGTCACACAATGAAAGCATATATTTAATTGAGGACAAGATTTGTTTTATTTATGTAGGGACAAGATTTTTGAAATGAATCTGATGACATACTTATTCTGAATTTCCCCTTCCGACGTCTGTTTCCAACCACTTCCGCGACTTAAAAGGTAGTGCCTCTAAATGAGACTCGTCATAGAGACTTATATTCAAATATGCAGTGCCTACAGTCGTCCCCACTTTGATGGGACTTTTGTAATGTGTAACAGTGACAATCCTATCAAAGTACGTGCAATGCATTTTTACTTACCTGGCTCGCCAGCTGCCACTTGACTTGCCATTTGTTGAGTTGAGTTGATGTTGTGTCGTACCTGGCATGCTAAACCTCATACCTGAGGTGTCGCGGTTGCGTCTCCGTATCTAGAGTGTCCCAGTGATGTCTCCATACCCGGATTGCCGTACATGGCGTGCTAAACCTCATACCCAAGGCGTCGCTGTAATATCTACATACCCGTAGTGCCGTACCTGGCGTGTTAAACCTCATACCCAAGGCGTCGCTTTAATATCTCCATACCCGAAGTGTCGTACCTGGCGTGCTAAACCTCATACCCAAGGCGTCGCTGTAATATCTCCATACCCGGAGTGCCGTACCTGGTAGAACTGATACTAGTAATTATGTGGGCCTCGCTCCCAGACTGACACTGATGTGGGCCTCACTCCAAACTGATATGGGCCTCGCCCCAAATTGATATGGGCCTTTCCCCAAAACTGATACTAATGTGGGCCTCGCCTCAAACTGATACTGACGTGGGCCTTGCCCCAAACTGATGTGGGCCTCGCCCCAAACTGATACTAATGTGGGCCTCGCCCCCAGACTGACACTGATGTGGGCCTCGTCCCCAAACTTATATGAGCCTCGCCCCAAGTTGATACTGATGTTGGTGTGGGCCTCAACCCTGAGACTCATCCCCAAAACTTATACTTATGCGGATGTGGGCCTCGACCCTGGGACTCATCCCCAAAACTGATACATATGCGGATGTGGGCCTTGACCTCAGGACTCATCCCCAAAACTGATACTTATGCGGATGTGGGCCTCGACCCCGGGACTCATCCCTAAAATTGATATTGATGCCAATGTGGGCCTCAACCCTAGGGCTCATCGCCAAAACTGCTGACAAAGTGAGCCTCGACCCTAGGATCCATTCCCGAAGCTCCTGGTAAGGTGGGGCTCGGCCCTGGGATTCATTCCAAAACTTTGACGATGTGGGCCTCGACCCTGGGATTCATTCCCGGATTCATTCCAAAACTCTGACGATGTGGGCCTCGACCTTGGGATTCATTCCCGGATTCATTCCAAAACTCTGACGATATGGGCCTCAACCCTGGGATTCATTCCCAGAACTGATACTGATTCTGATTAATTCCTGAGACTGATACTGATTCTGATTCATTCATGAGACTGATGTGGGCCTCAACCCCATGATTCATTTCTAGAACTGATGACATTGTACTGTTTCTGCTTCTGGTTGTCTTACATTTTCCGCTTTCTCTTTTTCTCCATTGAAACCTGTGAATAAAAAGAAAACAAAACAAAAAAAGAATGCAAGTGTGTTACGTGTATGCATGCATGCATGGATGAATTTCCTATCCCGTTGGGTTAGGTCTTCTGCCGGTTCTCTTGATGATCGTTCAGTCTTCTCAAGCAAAATACAGCTTCAACCTGTCAAAGTTGATTGGCTCTGTGAACTCATTTCCTTCCAAGTCTGACAGCCTCATTGCCCCATTTCCCATTACTGAATGGTTATTCTGTATTTTCTTCTTGCTACTTTCGGGAATTCCCCGTGTTCTGAGTGTCGCTTTATATCATGGTATCAGGGTTGAATACTTTTGTCAAATATACTCAAGTAATGCAGGTTGAAAGGAAAGGACTCAGGCAAGTAGGCGATATGGATGTCTTTATTATTATTCAGGAAAAGGTTCAAATAAGTAGACGAAGTCGATGTCTTTATTAAAAATGCAGAAAATAAACCAGAAAGAACAGTTTCATTATTCGCAGCATTGCCTTTTTCCTTGGCCTATGGTTCTTCACTACTGTCATCCTCTATCCTCATGGAAGAAACTGGGTGGTTGAAAGTTTGGAGGACAAAGCTTTCGGGCAGGCCGGAGTTGATCATGTAAGTGGGTGGGGGAACAGAGTGATAATTTGGTAGAGGGTTGGTGTGTGTGTTAGGCCGTTCTTTTTCAGGATCGGGTATTTTGTGGGCATCAATGAGGTCCTGAATTTCATACCGGAGGCGGGAATAGCTGTCAGTATCATGGTCGTGTTGCTGGTGGAAGTGACAGTAGGGGTCTATTTTTAGATGTGGTGGTGGGGGATTTGGAAGTGGTTTAAGATCCAAGGGTTTCAAGAATCCTTGCCTTGTCAACTTCTCAAGCACTTTGGACAAAGGTCTTCCCAAGTTGGAGAAACGCGGGTTCTTGATGGCAGCAACCTCGGCAGCAGCGGGCTTGGTCTCAGAATGCCCCCCAAAAGTCCTCCTATTCTGGCTATAGAACTTCCGGTTCTCGACTTCCTCTTCTTCAATGTCTATGATAGTTTCCCTCAGTTGTCGGAAATCCGCAATCATTGAAGTCATCCTCCTCAACTTGCTATAGATCTAGGGCTTCGTGCCCTTGATGATCATCTTTATTTGGTCCTTCTCCGAAGGCCGAGTCTGCATTTTCAGAAGCTGGCTTCTTCAGCGGTCTACATACTCCTTGAAGCTTTCTTCCGGCTTCTACTTAGTGTTCTCCAAATCACAGAGTGACAAATCAATCTCCAAGTCTGTAACATACTGTTTCAGAAATGCATATGCCAATTCCCTCCAATCCTCCATAACATTTCTTTCAAGGCTATGGTACCACACTACTGGTGCCCCCTCAAGTGACATCCCAAACATTTTCTGAACTTGGCGCTATGTCAGGCCCACTGAACTCATAACTGACACATATTGACGGAGATGGACCCTCGGTTCCCCATTCCCATTGAACTTCGCCATATCAGGCATTTTGAACTGAGCTGGCAGCTGTTCTTCAAAAGTCATTGCTTCATAATCTAGCAACTCTTCATGTTTACCCCTCATTTTGCGGGTAACCATTTCTACCTGATCCCGGAGTTTCTGAAATTCTACCTGAGACCCAATCATTCTTCCTGTCGCATATTCTGCCATGTTATCATCAAAAGTGGGGATATCATCTCCCAACCCATTCGGAGGCTCCTCACGCCTCACATTATCAGAATTTCCCTCAGCACGGGGCACAACCATATTAGCCACAGCATTAGTCAAGGCTTCCAATTGTTCGGTAACCTTGGTGAGACCATTCTCCAGCTGATCTATGCGAGATACATCATTTTCTGATTCACTCATATTTTCTATTGTCCTTTTAACAAGTCTTCCCTTTTTCCTAACCCAACAGATATCTATGATGGCTCTTAAGACACAAGAGAGTTAACATGATGTGTGTATGCATGAGATGCATGAGATACGTGCGATGTGTGGAACATATAATTCAGCCCATTGTCATTTTAAAGCTTCAATCATACTATTGCAAGGTGCAAACTTGTCCCAGTTGAAAAGGCCCAACAGGTTTACACCTTTGTAATAATGTGGTTAAACAACTTCAAATGATAAAGAGCCCAAACACAAGATGGCTCATCGGCATTTCAGAAACTTTTGGCCCAATTGTCATAGGATATGAACTCGTCCCAATTTAAATGGCCCAACCAGTTCGCATTTCTGACAAGAGGTACAACTGCATCCAAATGATGATGGTCCCAAGCATAAAGAGATAATTCAAACATTAAACAACAATTTCTACAGAGCAGCCCATCGACATTTCAGAAGCTTTTGGCCTAATTGTCATAGGATACGAACTCGTTCCAGTTTAAATGGCCCAACAACCTCGCATTTCTGACAAGAAGTCCAACTGAATCCAAATGAGGATGGTCCACAAGCACAAGGAAATAGTTATTATAGATCATACAACTCCGGTCTACGTGTGGGTTTGCGGGAGTATAGACAAAGACCCTCGCTAGCGAAGGGTTGCCCACAACTAGGTCTCCCCACTCAAGGGTTTGAGCGACCAAGTGAGCACACCTTTTTTTTATACCTTACGGTACGTGCCAACGAGTTATGGTGTGTGACTGACTGTCAAATGGATTTCCCATTATAGATTCCCCAGAGGGAGGGCGGAGCGAACTCTCTTAAAAACCCAAGCCTATTAGGCTCTTATTGCTTGGTGACAGGAATAAAAATGAGTGCTCCAAATTAGTCCGTCACAATAGGCTATGAGTACATGATTATCTAGGTGCCTTCGCAGCTTTTCCTTATAGAAGGTAGTGAATGAGGGAAGACACCAAACCATTACCTAGCCTTAAAAACGCCTATGATTAAACCTTTTTCAATGCACGGTAAACACGGTTAATTAAAACACAAATCATAATCACTACAAGACAATATTTCGGGGCCAATTCTCAATCCCCAGTGGAGTCGCCAGACTGTAGGACACAGATGTTTGACGACGCTGTTTCGGGATCGCTGCCCAGTCGGGAGTACGGAGTAGCCCACGGGAGACTAAATCGGAGAAATAACATGGAGTCGCCACCCGGTGTGAACCGGGAAAATGATTTAAGGCCGCACTCACCCCTCGCAAGGGAAGACCTCAAATCGTTGGGTTCGGAATGGTCCCTAACTCATGCCACTTGTAATGAAATGATTTGTGCAATAATTTAATCGAATCTATGCAACATATTTCCAAGAGTATTCTACTTTTAAGTTCACATGCATGAAAGTAATCATCATAACGACAAACATGCAATAGCACACGGCAATCTCATGAACATACTTCGATCATATAATGCGGAAAACAAAGAACAACCTAAACATAATGCAAATTCCAAACGCAAAATAAATGAATAATCATGCTTGAAAATGAACAACTAAATAGGCTAAATCATGCTTAAGAACCAAGTAGCATACTAATGGCCTAATCATTCTTGAATACCATCTCATGAACACATCAAATAGATAAATACAGGAATACAAATAGTATGATTGATTACATGATACAAGAGAAATCACCTAAGAAACAATTATGCATGACATGTGATGAAAATGACTCAGTTCAGTGTATACGCATTCGTGTAGCGTTCGAAAACGCGTTCGAACGGTAAATAGAAGGTTCTCGTTCGTGTGGCGTTTGATAACGCATTCGAACGGGACAAGACCTGATGAAACAAAATGCATGCGCATTCGAGTAGCATTCGCAAACGTGTTCGAACGGTAAACAGAAGGTTCGCATTCGTATAGCATTTGATAACGCGTTCGAACGGGACCAGACCTGATGAAATAAAATACATGCGAGTTCGAGTGGCGTTCGTAAATGCGTTCGAACGGTAAACATAAGGTTCGCGTTTGTATAGTATTTGATAACTCGTTCGAATGGGACCAGACCTGAAACATGATAAAACAAAGGAAATATGTGCATGTTCGAATAGCATTTGTAAATGCGTTCGAATGGGAAATAGAAGGTTCATGTTCGTGTTGCGTTCGAGAATATGTTCGAACGGGACATGACCTGATGCATGATAGACAACGCAAACGCATACACAGATGAACAATGTAGGACCCCGTGTGCATAATTGAACTCATTCTCATTCAATCGGGCGTACCTCGTCCGGTGCGGCAAAACATCGTGGTAAAAGGTAGCCTTCGGGTATTTTCCCTTGAATAGAGGACCTTTAATCCACCCTAGTTAGCCCATGCGCATTAGAATGCAATACATTCATAAATAGAACAATGATATGCATAAAGTCAATGACATAAAAAAAGCGCGGCAAAACATCGTGGTAAGGTAGCCTTCAGGCATTTTCCCTCGAATAGAGGACATTTAATCCACCCTAGTTATCTCATGCACGTTACATCACAATTCATAGAAATTAAAGATAATGATATAGGACTTCGTATGCTCGGTTGAACATATCTCACATCCAACCAAACATACTTTGTCCGGCGCGGTAAAGTATTGGCGTAAAGGTAGCCTTTTGGCATTTTCTTCCCTCAAATGGAAAACCTTTAGACCAATATACTAAGCCCATGCGCATCACATCATCAACACACAAACAGACAACATACAGAAAGTAAAATGGCGAAATATAAGATACGGGTAATAAACAATCAAGATAAAATAAAGAGAGATATGTGTCGTTTGCTCAAGTGGTACGTGGAGTTGTATCACAAGTACAGACCGCACTACTGTCCATTCAGATTCGGCTACGGAATTTACGTCTGGGTTTCCATCCTATATACCTCAAGAGACGACACATTTTCCCTTTCATTCAAAGGCCACAACATGCATCCACAAACGACTCTCATGCGAATAAAAAAATTAAAAGACGAATGACAATAAATAAGAAAAGTGCCGTCAAGTCTAACCTTTTAAATCTCCCCTCTGACGTACGGTACACAATCATCGGAAGGGTTGATGCTCCGCAGCTCATCCGGTTCACTGGCAGTGGATGGGCTGTTCGGGATGTGTTTTGGTCACGGCAATGGGGCTTCTTTGGTTTGTGATTTTCGGTTATTGAGAGTGAGGGAGGAGGAGAGAATTCTTTATTGCTTATGGCTTTTGTTATGCGTGAATGCTAGGAGTTTTTTGTGTGAATGAGCTAGGAGAGGTGAGGGTTAGATTTGGGTTTCTTTTATAGGCAAAGGGCTAGGGTTTTCTCTTGCTTGAAAAGGAAATGGACCAATTAGTGTCACACAAGGAAAGCATATATTTAATTAGGGACAAGATTTGTTTTATTTATGTAGGGATATATTTAATTTGTTTTGTGATTTTTTAGATTTTATTTAATTCCCTATGTGTTAAATATGCATTTTATTAATTTGGATGTGTTTTATGGGTTGTGGTGGGCTAATTGGGCTTGGGTGTGAGGCTAGCAGCAAAACTAGAAATACCGACACCGTTCGAACGTCGATTCGAACGCTACACAAACGCCCGCAATCTGCTTGATGTTCGAACGTGGTCGCGAATGCAACATGAATGAAAACAGTGAACTTGTGAAATGAATCTGATGACATACTTATTCTGAATTTCCCCTTCCGACGTCCGTTTCCCGCGACTTCTGCGACTTTAAAGGTAGTGCCTCTAAATGAGACTCATCATAGGGACTTATATGCAAAAATGCAGTGCCTACAGTCGCCACCCGGTGTGAATCAGGAAAATGATTTAAGGCCGCACTCACCCCTCGCAAGGGAAGACCTCAAACCGTTGGGTTCGGAATAGTCTCTTACTTATGCGACTTGTAATGAAATGATTTGTGCAATAACTTAACTGAATCTACGCAACATATATATCCTAGAATAACCTAGATCTAGTTTGCATTCATGAAAGTAAATCCTACGTCTAAGTTTGCATGCTTTGAAAGTAAGTTATCATAACGGCAAACATACGATATCACACAATGGGCATGTTGAATTATAAATATAAAGAATAAATAACATCATAAACATAAACGTAAATTTAATTCCTATTGCGAAAAAAAATAACTATAATCATGCATAAAGATAAATAACATACTAGACTAAATCAAGCTTAAAAATAAATAACCTACTAGACTAAATCATGCTTGAACACGAGGTTGGATGAGACGAAATATGTGTGTCTCTAAAGTGGTACGTGGAGTTGTATCCTAAGTGCAGACCGCAATACCGTCCATTCGGATTCGACTACGGAATTTACGTCCGGGTTTCCATCTGATATATCGCAAGAGAGAACACATATTTCGTTCATCCGGAAATCACATCATGCACCAATCCATAATACTCATGTGAAATAAAGTAATAAAATAAATAAAAAATAAATGATAATAAATAAAAGGGGTGCCCTCAGGTCTAACCTCTTAAGTCGTCTCTTGGAAGCACGTTACACGGCCCTCGGAAGGGTTGATGCTCCGTAACTCCTCCAGTTCACTGGTTCAACATCTTCCTTCCCTGTTTCGCTATTTGGGCTGCTGTTTTACTCCGTTTTATGGTTGTTTCTGGTCGTGGTTTAGGCTTACTATTTTGCGATAATGCGGGGCTGTGTTGGGGTTTTAATTAGACAGTTTTCGGGACTTTAACTGGGCATTTTGCAGGCAATTTTCACGGTAAATTATGGGTTGTATGCAGTAGTTTTCTGGATGCAGTTCAGGGCAGTGACTGGCGATAATTTGGGGCATTTTTTTGATGCAGTTTAAGGGTGGTTTGGAGGCAGTTTTTGCGTGCGTGAAGGAGGGCTGAATGAAGGCTAATTAGGCATGAAGTGGCTGAATGTTTGTGGCATTTAGGGACGTGGTGAAGGCTTATACGCTTAATTGGTGAGGTGTGAGGGCTGATTGGATAAAGGGTACGTGTTTGAGGGCTTATGCGCTGAATTGGTGAGGTGTGAGGGCTGATTGGACGGGGGGTACGTGAGTAAGGTAGAAGGCAGGTGGCGTTGAATAGGGCAATGTGTGTTGGTTGTGGGTGCGTGAAGGGTCTTGGTACGTGAGGGCTATGCGTGAGGCAGTTTGAGTGATGAAGGGGCAGGTTTTGTTTTCTTTTGTTTGTTTGAGAGTTGCCGAGTGAATGAGAGATCCAAGGGGGATGCTTTAGGGTTTCTTTTTGTGTTTTTGTGAGAATGAGCTTTGATGTTTCTTATGAATATTATGCGTGAATGCTCGGGGTTTAATGTGTTGGTGAAGGGTTTTTCTTATAGGCAAAGGGATGGGGGCTTTCCTTGTTTGAGAAGGAGAATGATTTGTGCATTAAAGGGAATATCTTTTAAATTAGTATGTGATAAGGAAAATCTTTTAATTAGGGAAGTGATTTGATTTAATTTGATTTATTCTTTTTTAGTTAGGGATATGATTTGGTTTTGATTAGGAAAGGGATCCATGAGATTTCTTTAATTTAGGAAGGGGATTTGGCTTGATTTATGCATGTGTTTAATGTGTGATTTTTGTTAATTTGGAATGTGAATGGGCGTGACTTAGAGTGGCTTGGGCGTGAGTTTGGTCCATTTTGGTGGGCTTGGGTGTTTGGTTTGGTGATGTGTGGGCTTGGTGTGTGGTTTGTGGGGGTTTGGGCTAAGGGTTTGTTTTAAAACGGAGGTCCAACAAGCAAACCCGAAGCATAAACAAACGAATTAATTCCAACAATGTGTCAATTCTTGACTCTTCCCTTCCGACGTCCGTTTCCCGTGGCATCCACAATTAAAGAGGTAGTGTCTCCATGTGAGACTCATCATCGGGACTTATATGCAAAAATGCAGTGCCTACACTATCTCTTTCCTCTCAATGGCCGAATGGCCTTCTCATTTTCTTCTTCACTTTGGCGTGAACCTAGGGTTCATGTTAAGTGGCTTTTGTTTCAAAAATTCACAAGTGCTAGGACACAAGGAGTCTTACAAAGGTGATGGGGAAACCAACCCTTGAGCATGGAATCATTCACAAAGCTTGGAGCTTGAAGATCAAAATCCAAGGGGCTTGGCCGAATCACACAAGGAGGAAAAGCTTGGAGCAGAATTTTTTTTGTGTTCATCACATCCAAAAGCCGATCAAAGTGAGTATTTCCGCTACTTTACTTTGTTGTATTCGCACATTTCATTGATTAATTTGATCTTGGTTTGACCTAGAAAACCCATCAATGGTATCATGAGCCTAAATTAAGCATGAAATAAACTTAGGGTTTATATACTAAAATTTGGGTAAAATTGATTTGAGCATGATTTGTTGTTTGTTTGAGTATGCTTATACGTTAATAACTTAGAGTTATGCATGATCAATTTGAAGAAAAATTAATTGGATTAATTTTCCCCAAATTGAGGGGCTTGGCCGAATGGGATATGAACCCTAATGTCATGGTGATTTTGATTTTAGATCATTGGATGTGTTTAAGATGAATGGATAAGTTGATTTGTGATTTAATTGGATTGAAATCAAAATTGATGAAAAACCCATTATTGCCGTGACATGTAGTAGCATGTAATGAGTTGATTTTGTTTCAATTGTGTTGGACATGAATTGAATATAATAATGCATGATTAATTAATTAAATTGATGTTTTGGAAATGTTAATTTAGATAATTAATTAGTGCAATACACTTTAATTAAATAATTATGATATTTGGAATATTGTGATTAAATTATTTGGGCTTAATTTGGAATTGGGCTAAAAATGTTGTATTTGGGCTTAATGAGCTTGGTTGGGCCAAGTTTGGTTTAGGATAATTGGTTGGATCCAATTGGGCCTAAAACCATTTCCATAAAGTCCAAATATGATAATTGGGCCTTTATAATTTAATTGGGCCTAATGGGCCAAAATTAATTTTATGGCAAATGGTGATTCATTATTGGGCTTTGGTTGCCAAAGTCCATGCCTTGATAAATTAATTGAAAGCCCATTGGACTTTAATTAAATTGACATTGGATGTTAATTGGGCCTTTGAGACCCATAAAGATTAGATTTAGAATCTAAGTCGCAAAGGCACATTAAAAAGTGTAATTATTTAATTTAGAATTAAATAAAGAATTAGTATTGAATACAAATTAAATTGGATTTAAAATTGTAGTTCGATATAATTCAAGAATACGCACTTTGAGTACTTATTCTTCAAACGAGTTGGACTCGCGCAAATCAAATCGTTGTTTGAACATTGGATGGTCATTAATCAAAGATTAATTAATTGGATTAGATTGATTGATAACATGTTTTGTGTGAATACATGGATGTGATGTATGAATAATGTATATCGGATGGATATTAGATGGGTGAGGGCAATTTTGGAACTTGTTGTAATAAATTTAGAATTTATTAAATTGGACCTGCGTGTCCAGCCTATTACCTCTTGATTCTTTGTATTTCTCTTCTCACCTATTCCTCTCAATGTTAATGAGGTTTCATTAGAAGTGTTATGTAATTGGGTAGAATTAAGATTTGTGCTAGCGGGAGAGAGGAAAGGGAGAGATTTGTTCTAGGAACAAAATTGTTTTAAATATCCATCTGTATATCATTATTAATTTATTTATCACGCCTTATTATGCTTTTAGAATGCATGCTTAAGGGTGTATGATGAGACCTAATCAAAGATAATTAATTGGTTGCCAATTACGTGAAAAAACCCTCAACAAATATTAAGCGTTTTCCTTCCATTGAATGATTCATTCTCAAGATCCAAGATTGGCACTGGTTTGTTGGCCAAAGTCAAGACATTTGTCAATCGCGGATGTGTTTGAATCATGAAGGCTTTATTCCATATCGCATGTCTTGTCTAAGTTTTGATTTGTTGGCCAAAGTCAAGATCATTTCTTATCCATCGACATCGATTACGAAGCTTTCCAAAGTCAATGGGTCCCGCTTAACTGGAATCATAAAGCTTGTTGTGCCAAAGGCAAGGCTTAGTTGATTCAGAGGAAAAAGGTTAGGGAATATATCAAATATATTGGCATATATTAGATATATGTTTCGGACTTGGATGTCCACCTACTGGATCTAGGAATTGGATGAGATCCAATTGATCTTAGAGATCTACCTAGTTAAATATCATACAACTTGTTGGCCAAAGTCAAGGTTGTATGTTATTTAATGGGATCCTAGCCCACTAGGAAACTAGGTTTCCCGAGTACTCAACAGAGGGTTAGAGGCTCGCCGAAAAATAGTGGGAGGCAAGTATTAAATTTGCAATTTCGTTTAGATACTTGCCAATACGCGCTCATTTCATTTTTTCATCATTATTTAAATATATATTAGTTGGACTAATATTTTATTGTTGTTTTAAATTAAACAGTTGGACTGTATTCAAAATATTTCATTTATAGTTGATTATGTAATTGGATTATAGTAATCAAATATATTTGAATTTAACCAATCAAATAGTAGTTGATTATATAGTTAGACTATAGTAATCATTATATTCGTACCCGAAATCGTTGATTGGATAGTTGGACTATTGGAATCAAGATAACTGAAAGATTAGCGTTTAGAACATAATCATGGGTCAAAATATCTTTAAGCGGCTTTAATTTTCAAATTGGGAATAGAACCTCAGGATAGTCCTGGTAGCCGAGAAGTTACTTTATTTGATAGAGTGACATCTCGGGCCTAAGCCCGGAATTGAGCAAATATTGGAGCATGAGTTTTGGAAGACTCGTGGTGATGATAAATTTAGTGCTCAATCTGTTATGCTTACCGAAATGACTCTTTAATTCCGTCGTTAGAATTAAGGATTAGATCTTTGTACCATGATGATGAAATTAAAGATCTTCATAGATCTAACCTTAGATTTCAGAAGTATAAATTGCAAAAGAAGTTCTTTCGCTCGCATATGTCAGAGGGTACATCTGACGAGCACTAGGTGTCGCAGATGATTGCTGATATCGATCAGCTAGGTTAGCTGGGCATTACCTACGTGGCCGAGACTACCAAAGATTTGATCTTCTAGTCTCTGCCCGAATGCTGGGGCAGGTTCATTATGAACCAAGAGAAAAACTCTTGGAGAGTTGATGGCTATGCTCAAGGAGGCAGAGTCATAGCTTGTAAAAGGGGCAAAGGCAAAATCGTCACAATCTTCTAGGAAGAAAAAAGGACATATCCCAAGATGTCTGCCTAAATTATGGCAAACGGGGTCACTGGAAGCGTGACTGCCATATGGACAAGGCAGACGTGAAGGAAGAGAAGACGGGCAAGGCTCCGACTTCATGTATGTTTGTCATAAAAATGTTCACTATTAGTTTCAAAATTGGATTTTTTTTTATACTAAGTGTTGTACATATATATGTACTGATGTGCAGAATCTACTGATTAGCATGAGACTGACTTCAGTTGAGATCAACCTACGAGTCGGAAACGGGACGAGAGACATTATCTCTATATCTAAGTTTAACCTGTTGTGGATATACCTTTATATTCTAGAACACTAAAGTGTTTTATTTTATAAAGATGATATTGAGATAAACACATTAGATGTGAATAACATTATTTATATTTTGAATATAAATGAATCTCAAATGTATAACATGACAAACAAATAACTCAAACTGAATTAATCAGATGAGACTTATTTATGGCATTGTTGTCTGGGACACATTAACAAGACTCGTATATCCACACTTTCGAAGATGGGATACTAGGACGGATTTGATTCTAATTCAAATAATGTCTATGAATCTAGTTTATTAGGCAAAGTGCCTAAAATACCTTTTACTTGGTAAAAGAGTAAGTGCCACTGATCTGTTAGCCCTCGTTCATAGTGACATAAATGGGCCCATGTCTAGCTAGGATAGAGGTGGATATGAACACTTCGTAACCTTTACGGATGTAGCATCGCGTTATGGTTATGTGTTTCTTTTGAAACATAAATCGGAAACATTTGATAAATTCAAAAAGTTTCGACACGAAGTATAAAAATAGATCGGCAAGAGTATTAAAACTATCACTTTTAGACCGTGATGGAAATACTTAAGTAATAAGCTTCTCAATTATTTGAAAGAGTATAGTATTCTTTCACATTGGACTCCTCCCGGAACACCTCAATTGAGCGCTGTGTCCAAACGGAGAAACCGAATTTTGTTAGACATGATAAGGTTAATTAAGAGTCGCTCTGAGCTACCATTTTCCTTCTAGGGATACACATTTAACAGTGGAACACTTATTTTGAATAAGGTTCCATGAAAATTTGTTAGACATACTTCATATTAGATATGAACATAAAAGAAACAGGGTTTTCTCATTCCTGAAGATTTGGGAATGCTAGGCATATGTTTCGATGATACCAAACTAGAACCCAAATCGGATAAGTGCCTATTTGTAGGTTGTCCTAGGGAAACCAAAGTATAGTACTTATAGAACTCACAAGAGAACAATGTAATTGTTGTTTTCCATGCGGTTTTCCTAGAAGGAATACCTATATGCAGTGGTAAGTGGGAGGAAAGTAAAACTCGATGAAAATCAGAGTAATACTATTTCAGGCACCGATTCTTTGACGGAACACAAATAGTTCATCAGGGATGAAAATTTACCACAATATTCAAATACACAAGAACCGCGAAAGTCAGAGAGAGTAAGAAAACAACCTGGGAGGTATGGGTTTCTGATCTCACCTCATGAAGATGTCAATCTTATTGAGGAACACGAACCGACTATGTATGAGGAAGTGATACAAGGTATCGACTCCCTATTATGGCAAAGTGCCATGATATCCGAAATGGATTCCATGTATACCAACCAAGTTTGGACACTGGTTGATGTACCGGAAGGCATTGTGCCTATTGGTACTATATAAGTCTTCAAGGAAGACATACATGGATGGCTAAATACCAACGTACTGAGCTAGGCTTGTAGCTCAGGAAGAAGCTCGATGCAAGGACAACTCCATGTATATTCCTAGGCCATGGAGATGAAGAATTTGGATATAGACTATGGGATCCAAAGAAAAAGATGGTCATCAGAAGCCAGGAAGTAGAGTTTCTTGAAGGCCGGACAATTGAAGACATTGAAATGCCCAGGATGTCTTCCAATTCCAGTGCTGACAGAAATCCAGACCCAGCACCAGCAAAATTGGTCACAGATAGGGTGCACGAAGAAATTCCAGAAGCAGAACCAGATGAGGCAAATAAGGATGTTGAGCAGGGGGAGACACAGCCTGTTCCTGTTGGACAAAATGACCCATAGCGTCACTATTTGCACAGATCATTGTGTTGTTGTAGCAAATTAACTATGTGACAAGGAAATTGCACTCTCATCATTTGTGATTAGATCACCATAGATATATAAATGAAGAGAGGTCCCTATGATTAGTTCCTGGATTGAGATGATATGAGACAGTATCAGTCCACAAAGGATTAATCATTAAATATCCCTAGCCGTAGTATTATCGAGACTGGACATCGATAATGCGGAATAGGCTAGTATTGCACTTGTGTGCGTTGTGAGGGCACAACGGCATAGTTTTCATATATATAAGTATTGGATACTTGTGCAAGTGCGATAGGAGGTCGTGTTTCACCGATGGTACGGGAAACAGCTTCGCTCTGGATAGACCCTTCGGAATCCCATTGGTATTATGACTAGGTGTCTATGGGAGGCCGAAATCAAGGTAGGTGTGTATAGTCTTAACCTGAGACTTACATCGCTAATACTTACGACAATCGGTAAACTTGGTTTTGGTGGTGGGGGATCTTAACTGGTTCTGTGTTCACCTCTTCTGGGTTTATCAGGAATCGTAGTATATTGGATGTGATGTCAAGACGGAAGTGTCACTCCAGTCATAATGGAGATGATGTCACGCAGGATACGGTATTAGTGCTCTTAAGTGATGCGCATCCAATCGTGATATTATGACCAGGTCATGAATATCCGATTATAGAGACTAGTTACCAGACATCCGATATGTGTTTCGGACGGGGCAGACACTTATCCAGCCCCAGCCCTAGCACGTGATTATCCGATACTGGGCCGATATGCACAATACATTAGTATACTACGCTTGATACAGATCTTATATTCTTTGATGGATATGTCCGGAGAATTAGGTAGACTTGGTGCTTTGCTAGGAGTCGACCTTGTCTCGTAAATCGGTAGATAGAACGTAGTACTTGGTACGTACGTGATTCGGTACTCCGACGACCGTATTTACTGCCAGATTATCCGGGGATCTCATGGGTCGCTTCCCGATAATCCACCGATGACGCACAACTCGCACTCTTGAATAATCTGGGATTATAATAGAAGAGAGAGAAAATTAATCTGGATTAATAACGGAGAAGTATTTATCCGGGATATAAAATGTCGTCTAAAGAGAGAGAGAATGATTATTTGGAATTGATCAATGAATTAATATATTCGATATATTAGACGAAATTAGATTTCGACGCGGAATTAAAATTAGATTTTAATTCGGGCAAACGAGTTAATTTAGAATTAATTTGTTAGCGATGTAAATAATAATTACGCCAGGCGCAATTATTTATTTAAATTCGATTGAATTAACGTCGCGACGTAAGCTCGGTATTTCAGAAATATCGAACCCGAACGCGTGAGTGCACGTGGGCCCACTTTCTTTGGAAAACATGTGGGGCCCACATGACACATGTCATTCTAATGCTTGCATGTAGATTGTGTACATTGCACTCAATTTCATTGCATGGAGTTTGAGTGTTTGACACTCTAAGCCATTGCATGTTTTATGTCATAAATTTATTATTAATTAATAAATATTATGGCATAAATATAATTGATTTTTGGTAAATCATTTTAATACAACACAATTCAATCTCTCTCAAATACATTAGATGTAAATAAACATAATTTATATTTTGAATAAAATAAAATCTCAAACATATAAATGACAAATAAATAGCTCAAATTGATTTGATCAATAGAGACTTATTTGTGGCATTGTTGTCTATGACACAATTAAACAAGACTCGTATATCCACACTTTTGAAGAGTGGATACTAGGACTGATTTGACTATTCAAATAAGGTCTACGAATCTAGTTTATTAGGTAAAATACCTAACATACTATTTACTTGGTAATAGTAAAAGGGCCACCGATCTGTTAGCCCTATTCATGGTGAAGTAAGTGGGCCCATATCTAGCTAGGCTAGAGGTGTGAACATGAATATTTCGTGACCTTAACGGATGTGGCATCACGTTATGGTTATGTGTTTCTTTTGAAGAACAGAAATACGAAACTTTGAGTTTCGACACGAAAGTATACAAACAGATCGGCTGTAGTATGTAGTATTATGCCGCTACGGTAAGACCGTATTGGTAAAATACTTAAGCAGTAAGTTCATATGTACATGAAAGAGTACGGTAGTCTTTCATATGAGGACTCCTCCCGAGACACGTCAATTGATGATGTGTCAGAACTAAAAACCAAGTTTTGTTGGACATGATTAGGTTTTTCGCGAGTCGCTCTGAGCTACTGTTTCCTTCAACAGGATATGTATTAACAGTGCAAAAACTTATTTGGAATAAGGTTCCATGTAAATCTGTTTGACAGATATCATATAGGATATGAACAGGAAAGAAACGAGGTTTCTCATTCCTGATAATTGGGTATGCCAGGCATAAAGTTTGGATGATACCAAACTAAGAACCCAAATGGATTAGTGCCAATATAGGTTATCCTAAGGGAAACCATAAGTATAGTACTTACAAATCCCACATGAGAACAATGTGATTGTTGCTCACCATGCGGTTTTCCTGAGAGGAATACCGATATGCAGTGGTCAGTGGGAGGATAGTGATACTCAATGAAAATCGGAGTAATACTATTCATAGCACGAAGTCCTTAATGGAACACAAACAATTCATCTATGATGAATCTGTACCATTAATCTTCAAATACACAAGAAATCGGGTAGATCGGATAGAGTCAGAAAACAACCTAGGGTATGGGTTCTGATCTAACCTCATTAAGATGTCAATCTTATGAAGGTATATCCACCGACTACGTTTTGAGGAAGTGATACGAGGGTATCGACTCCCTGTTATGGCAAAGTGCCATGAGTCCGAAATGGATTCCATGTATAACGACTATTATGGATACTAGTTGTTGTACCACAAAGCATTGTGCCTATTGGTACATTATACGTCTTCAAGGAAGACATTACATGGATGGCAACATACCAACTTACAAAGCTAGGCTTTTGACGGAAAGGTATCGTATCAACATTGTGTTAATAACGGTTCAACCTTTTACCTGTTGCCATGGTAAGTCCATTTTGAAGATGCTTGTTGATGACTGTTATTTCATTTATGAAATATGTCAGTTACAAATCAAAATCGCTTTCCTGAAAAGGAAACCTTTTGGAGGATGTTTACACATCCTGACGATTTTTATAACCGATAAACAAGGTTTGCGGGTTATTCGATCC